>PVJO010008533.1:0-74686 GCA_004026905.1 Hystrix cristata | reverse complement strand
AAAAAGGATAAACTAGAGTCATTTGTATATAAATGGATGTTCCTGGAGAACATACTATTAAGTGAAATAAATCAGACACTTATTAGTACACATTGAATTGTTTCTCTGATACGAGAAACCATAAGTGTAAATAAGGACAAAGGGGTAAAATAGATATTTTGTTTAAAAAAAGAAAAAAGAGAGATAGTATTCAAAAGAGAGAACTAGATAGGGAAAAGGGGGATAAAGAAGAAGGTTAAAAGAAAAGTAAGATGAAAGGGGAAAAAATTAGTGTAGCTACACTTGTTGCAAATAGGGAGGGGTGGTGAATGGGGGGGAAGGGGGGAAGAGGGGGGAAAACCAAGATGTATCATGTACAGGTACAAAATAACCATGTTGATTATGATCATTATGTATACAATGTACCAATGCATGTTCTTGGTAAAAATAATTTAAAAAATTTTAAAAAAAAGAAAAAAAAAGAAACCTGACTGGAGTAACTTTTATGCAGCCATCAAAAAAATTTTAGCGGGGCTGGGGATTTAGCTCAGTGATTAGAGTGCTTGCCTTGTAAGCACAAGGGCCTGAGTTCGATCCCCAGCACCACAAAAAAAAAAAAAAAATTTTAGGGTACAGTTGGTCAGGAGGCCAGACTTCGAATGATGTGTGGCGCAGTAGGGTCACTATGGTTGACAGCAATTGTGTATTTCAAAATAACTAGTAGAGAGAATTTTGAATGTACCCAGCAAAAGGAATGAGGACTATCTGAGATAAGGGCTGCACCAGTTACTCTGAGCCGATCCTTTGTTACTCACTGTATACATGCATTGAAATACCACACTACACCCAGGTTGCCCAGGCTGAGCTCAAGCTCGTGACCCTCCTGCCTCCCCTCCTGCCTCCCCTCCCAGAGTGCTGAATGACAGGCGTGAAGCACCATGCCCACTGACATTTTTTAAATCTTTAAAGAATTCACTACAGCTCAGGGAAACTGCTTAAAAGACCAAAACTGAGGATAATCAAAGGATGTGAAATACACACTGTCCCCAGGAATGAAAGAGAGGAGAAGACACTGAATCAGGGACCTGTGCACACCTGGTCTGCCTGGATGTTTTGTGCTGTTTAAATTTCCCCACTAGGAATGCAGGCTATCATATTCGCAAGGAGGCTGCGCTGCTATGCTATTTCTGAGGTCCTAGGCCCCCCATGTGCCACCTGGTACTACTAGCCTGGATCCAGGTGGGGGTCGTAGCCTGGAAGGAACAAGTCACAGGGCTTGGGTCGGGTGGGGAGGAAACCCAGGTATCCTGTGTCTTGGGCTCACTGACCCCTAAAACGTCCCGGCTGCTGGCTGCCTCCAGTCCAGGCCCCAGGTGCCAAGGCGGGGCTCCGTCACACAGCGCACCCAAGTGGAATTTTCCAAATAGCCTTGTTTCCAGAGGCGGAACCCAGCTGCCGGCTTCTGCCAGCATCAGAAAGCAAAGCCCGATTTAGCAGCCTGCAGGAATCCTGCAGGTCTCACGTGGAGCCTGGGGGCGGGTGAAAGCAGGCAAGACACGCAGACTGTGGGGCCTTGCCCTAAGTGAGGTCGCTTGGGCTCACTGAGCCACCTGGGGTTTGGGGCAGCGCCAGAAGCTGCTGTGCCTCAGTTCCCTCCACCACACATGTCCCCCCTCCCCTCACTTCACCCCTCTCCCCTCACTTCTGGGGTCACCGCGCTGCCCCAGGACCCCTGACTCTTACCCACTTCCTGCTGCCCCCAGGCACCGCCCCTGCCTCTGCTTCCTGGGCCCTGGCATACAGCCTGGTGCCCACTCAGGAGGAGCAATAGCCAAGCTTCATGGAGCCCTGCACGATGTGTGTGTTGGCCCCCTTCATCCTCACACCCCAAGTCACACCTGGCAGAACTGGGTGCTCCTTCCTGAGGGCCTCAAAGCCTTTCAGGCACCCCCTGTGCCCTTCTGTGCTGGTGGTGGCACCAAAGCTAAGGGGCTCTGAGCCCCACCCTGCATCAGACACCCCAGTCCCACTGGCCCAGCCCTTGTGGGCTTTACCAAGCAGACATAAACCACCCCTGCCTCCCCAGAGAAGACAGCCTAGGGTGCTGAGACAGGGTCTTACCATGTAGCCCAGGCTGGTCTTGAACTCAGAGTGATGCTCCGGCCTCAGCCTCCCAAGTGCAGGGATTACAGGTGTACCACTATGCCTGGCTCCCGTCTCCTCATAGTCTTACACTTGTAATTTCCCTCGATTCTTAGAGCACATCTCAGGCCCACTCATTCGCATTTAAAAAGTTCAGTGTGTTCTACATATTTCGGCTAGTAAGACTTAAAAGCATAACCACAGTGCTGTTGGCATACTTTACAATGTAATTCCTTAATATCTCTAAGATATTGCAAAGGTATCCTAATTATCTTTGTTTGTTTTTTTGTTTTTTTTGAGGCAGGGTCTCACTATGTAGTTCAGGCTGGCCTTGACCTCACTATGTAGACTAGGCTGTCCTTGAACTCAAGGTGATCCTCCTGCCTCAGCCTCCCAAGTGCTGGGATTACAGGCATGCACCACCACGCTTGGCCTAGTTACCTTTAAGAGTGTCTTTTTGGGGGCTGGGGATTTAGCTCCATGGTTAGAGTGCTTGCCTATCAAGCACAAGGCCCTGAGTTTGATCTCTGGCACCAAAAAAAACCAAAACCACCTTCACCAGCTCAATGCAGGTGCAGTGGCTCATCTCCATCTCTGTGTTCTCCAGAGAGGAAACTGAGGTTGAGGACGGGGGAAGCAGCCCTCAGTGGAGTCATGAGGAAGGAAGAAAATGCCATGGCAATCTTCAAACCCAAGACTTTTGCTGAGTTGCCCAGGCTGGGGTTGAACTTGCAATCATCCTGCCTCAGCCTCCAGAGTGCTGGGATTAGAGGCATAAACCACTACCAATTTTCTTGAAAATGTTACAAAGCTCTAGCAGGTTTGTTACCAAATCTGCAGATTCTTTTCCTAGTCAGTACTGTTCACAAATAACCAAGTGGTTGTGGGAGCTGCAGGCGCTCTGGAGGCGCCTTCTCCAGGCAGGGTGGGGGCCAGCGTCTCCCTAGGGCTGGATGACTAGGGGCGGCTTGCACGCCGTGCTGCCGTAGGACTTGTCATGGAAAGGGCACATTTCCCGGGTCAGGTGGCAAGTCTGATACGGGCCTGGGCTGATCTGTCCAGGGTTTTAGCATTAGAAAGAATAATGAGCGAAGGCTGCCCAGGTGCTAGCAAGGCACAGGGACCACATGGCGTGGCCTGGAGCCCTGGGCAGCTGGGAGCCCGAGATAACCAGAGGCAGCCGCTGGGAGCGCGACATCGTGCTCGCACAAGCAGCGCCGTGTGGCTGGCGGACAACAGGCTATCGGTGAGTCCAGGCTTCAGTCTGGTGGCAGATGACGTCGGGGACTGTGCTCACTCCACTCCCCCAAGGAAGGAACGGTGCCCCTCACAGCCCTGCAGGCTGCGGGATGAAGTCTGCACTCCAGCACGGGGCATCGAGGCCCTCACAGGCTGGCACCCACTGCCCCTCCTCCACCTCAGCCAGCCCCCGCTGGGACCCTGCAGACCGGATTCTGGGACACAAACTGGAGGACTGGGAATGAGCTGCCCAGGAGGCCCCAGAGGGCGCTCAGGAGGGGAATGGTGCCTGTCAGCACCCGCAGGTACTAGGCACATTCATTTATTTTGGGGTATTCGAAACCCTCAGCCTGGACTTGCCTGCTAAGTGTGCACTACCACTGAGCTCCACCTTCAGCCCTCCACTTTTGTTTTTTGAGACAGGGTCTCACTATGTGGTCCAGGGTGGCCTCGAACTCACAATGCAGCCCAGACTGGCCTCAAACTTGTGGCAATCCTCCTGCCTCAGCTTCCCAAGTGCTGGGGTTATAGATGTGCACCACCACACTCAGTTTCATTACTCCTTTTGATCCTGGGAAGTAAAATTCCCATTTTACAGATGAGGCCACTCAGTGATTGACTTGCTGGAGGTCACGGGAGCACCGGGCTCTTCCTGCTGTCCCAGGGGCCCACCTGCCTCCCCCAGGGTTTGGTGGAGGCCCTGCTTCTGTGTCATCTAAGGGACACAGAAGGCTCCATGTGGCCCCCCATTCTGTCTTTGATCTGGGTTCTCTGCAGAGCCCGCTGCTGTGCAGACTCATGGAGGGGAGGGACGCTTGTATCCTGGGAGGTGACATGTGGAGCTCATCCTACAGGTGAGGAACGACCGCACCAGCAGCTTAGACTTCACTCAGTCCCAAGGGGCTGCCAGGTGGGAAACTCAGTCAGGAAGAGGATGCACCTTCTAATGAAGTGGTGTCAAGGAGGGGCGTCACCCATCTCCTCAAATGCCCAACAGTTCAGAGGGAGGATGAGGGGAGGCTGGAGATTCAGTTTATTACACAGAGATTAAAATCGTGATGTGGGGGCTGGTGATTTAGCTCAAGTGGTAGAATGCTTGCCTATCAAGTGCAAGGCCCTGAGTTCAATCCCCAATATGGGGGGGGTGGGCAGGTGGAGATCCGTTCCTCCTGGGGAGTTGGTGCCTGTACATAACAGAGCTTCCTTTCCCCTCCCCTCTCTCCCTCCCTCCTGCTACCTCTTGGTCCTCTTCCCATTTGCAAAACATCTCCCGGTTTCCTATAATCTGTCTTTTATTTTACTTTTTATTCTTCAGGTTTTTCGCCCTATAAGAGAAACCGTTGGGTATTTAAGCCCATGTGTCTGATTTATTTCACTTAATCTTATGTTCTCAAGGTGCGTCCATTTTCCTACAAATGACTTGTTTATCCTTCGTTATGCAGGGTAGTGCTCCATTGCTCCATCATGTGTAAATACATTTTCTTTATCCACTCATCTGTTGATGGACATATAGGCCGCTCTGAAGATTTAGTTATTATGAATTGTACTGCTATAAACATGAGTGTGCATGGATCACTGTAATATGATGTTTTTAGCTCTTTTGGGAAGATACTTAGAAGGCAAATAGCTGGGTCCAATGCAATTTCTAGTTTTAGTTTTTGAGGAATGTCTACACTGACTTCTATAGTGGTTGTACCTGCTTACATTCCCACCAACAGTATAGAAGGGGTCTCCACTGCCCCAGCCTCTCCAGCATTATTTATTGAGTACTTGGCAGTCATTCTTTCTGGAGTAACACACTTAATTGGTTTAGAAGAATAAAACTTACCACTGGTAGGAGGTTTAGGGCCTAGCACGCAGTAGGCTCTTATGTTTGTTACATGAATGAGCAGATGTTTGCAGACCTTACTTGCTACCTCTTAGAGCCTAGCTGTGGAGAGTTGCCGCAGTGGATTCCATTTCATTCATTCTTCAATTGTTTTTATGGCCAGCTCAAACCTGCTCCACACTGGCCACACCTGCTCCCACCCTGCTTGGCCAAGTGACCTCACCTCCCAGCCTTGCCAACGCCCAAAGAGCTACTTCCTTCTACACTGGGGGCATGAAACTCCTGGCTGCCACTCAGCGTTTCTGGCAGCCAGCGACAGTGAGACCCCTGGGGTGACACGTGGGATATGAGGGCTTCTCCTTGGGGTCAGAGTAAGGCCTTGCCTACACCCATTTGGGAGGAGTCCAGGGCGTCATTGGGTGCAGCATCTTGCTCTGCAAACACTGAGCAGCCAATACTAGTCTCCTGCTGCACCAGCTCGGGCAGAAGCTTTTCCTGCACAGGAAGTGGCCCACCCCAAATCTCACAGGTAGGGAGACCAAGGCTGAGACTTCTCTTTCCTCTTGCCTAGGAGCTAAATACCAACATGAAGACACCTAGGACTGTGGGCAAGTTTGGGTTGCAAGGGTGGGCATGGCCACCAACTCAGCTGTGGGCTGACGGTGCATGGAAGGGACGGAGTCAGCTGCAAGAGCTCAGGGAAGACCCAGGCTCTGCCATGGATGACCTGTGTCACCCAGGCAGGGTCCCTGGTCTGAGCAACATCCACATCTGTGGCCACTGCATGCTGTGGTGAGGCCTAAGGAGACAGCGCCACAGTTCCCGGCACATCAGGCCACCCCAAGCTCCTCTTATCACTGGCTTGCAGCTCACAGTTTGTGGGAGGATGTGGGATTATGTGTGACATCTGTGACCACCAGGAACTACACCCTAAGAAAAGCCATGGAGCATGTCCTCGGCCCTTGACAAGAGGCTCCGACCACTTCTGCATAGGAGCTGAGGGCTTTGACCTGGAGCCAAGCTGTGGCACAGGGCTGGGCTACACAGTGCAAAAGGAGCAGCTCCAAACTGGTCCACACTGTCTTCCCCAGGAGCCCAGCCTGTGGCCTCCAAAGAGAAAGCCTGTGTCCAGGCTGCCACACAACAGCATCCCCAACCTCAGGTCCACAGCTGAGTCAGTGCCCTGGGTGCTCCAGGACAGTCCCTTGGCCTCTCTGACCAACAGCGATGGGCACACAGGGCCAGAGTTGGACAGACCAGGCCTGGGAGCCCATCAGAGGGGATGACACCATGCAGGACACAGGCTCCAGGTCCCTGGGGTGTGGGGAGGTAGCACTGCAGCCTCTACTCCGCCCCTGTGGATCACAAGCATGTGTGGAGCTTCAGCTGTGTGGTTGGTATGGTCAGAGGCCAGCTGGCCTCCAGCTATGGGACGGGGCCATTGGTGAAGGGCTCTGCCCATCATGCTCTCAGGGGCCACCAGAGAGGAGTGTCAAGCGTCCCTTTGCAAGCCAATGCCCCAAGGCTCCTAGCCACGGAAGGCAACCTTAGCTTGGATGTGTGGCCTCATCTAACCTTCCAGACAGGGCCCGTGGGGGTGGCAGGGTAGACAAGTGCTGAAGTTGTACACCACCTTCCTCCCTCCACATGTGGTGGCTCCGATGAGCAAACCCAGGTCTGTGCTGCTCCTGCCCAGTGCCACCGGGAGCCAGGGACCAGCAGAATCAGTGTCCTGAGCCAGTCCTATGATGGTCACATGACTGTGGCCAGCACCCTGCCAGTGCCTGGTGGTGCATCATGACCTCGGTGGGTGCCATGGAAACCAAGGGAACGGACCCGGCCAGCATCCTTGAAGGATTCAGCTGCCATGGCTAAAGGAGGAAGGGCGGGGCAGGCCACAAAGTTGTGATTTTCTCCTGAGTTACTGGATGCCTGTGGCAACTTCCTCTTTGCATTTTCAGCCTGGTATTTCCCATCCGGGACTCACAAACCACGGGGAGCACAGGGTCCCCCGGCCTGGGGTCAGGGCTGTGTCTCACTGACCTCTGTGCTCTAGTGACTGAGGAAGGCTCTTTCACCAATCTTGTGAATAACCTTTCATGACCTCCACTCACACCCAGGGACAGCGTGCTGGATCCCAGAAATGATCCCCCACCAACAGGAAGGAAACACCTCTCCCACGTGGGTACGGGAAAGGCCACCTGGCAGAAGCAGGGCCCACCTGCCTGCACACTTGTTAGGAGCCGCAGGATTCCAGTGAAGGAACCCAACATTCTGCAAATCCTGACGTCCTGGGGATTAAGGCGGGAGGATCACAATTTCTCGCCCAGACTGCGCAACTTAATGAGACCCTATGTCAAAATTAGTAATGGGCTGGGACTGTAGCTCAGCACAAAAGCCCTGAGTTCAATCTCCAGTGCCGCGGAAAGTGGGAGAGCTGCCAGTCACCGTAACAGCCTGTGGAGAGTGCCTGGCACATGGCAAGCCAGCGGGTACCAGCTGGTACTGTCAGCACTGCCTAACACTGGGAGGCGGCATCATTACCAGTCACTGCCTGTCTGATGGTGGAAGGGATCCCTGAAAATGCTACTAACCAACCTTGCCTGTGGCATAAGACAGTGGCGGGCTGAGGCAACAGCAGCTTCCTGTCTCAGTGCTTGTAACGGTGCCAGCCTGAGGCCACCTGTCCTGCCGCTTTCAAGAGAAGCCAGCCTGGGCGGCCCTTCTGTTCCTGGACTTGTGTGCAGATGCAAGCCCTGGGCGTTCACAGCCACTTAACATGTGCCTAGAACCTGCCAGGTACCTACAGTGGCAGGCACAGCAGCACTGCTGGTGAGCACAGTAGACCAAGCTCTGCAGGTGATGGAGGCCTTTCTGCCCCTTCGTCTGCTCTACGGAACCCTCAGCTGTGATGCTGCAACTCTCAGGGCAGGACAGGCCTGAGCCCTGGCTGACAGCCGCCTCCACGAGACCCTGCTGTGGTACTGTGGGTACTGGCATGTCGGCAATCATGGCAGAAGCAGAGCCGGTGGGCCACACAGCCTGGAAACATGACAGGCGGCTCCTGTGGGACAATCCTCACCACGAAGCTCGCACTGGCAGGTGTCTCCAGTGTGGGCTCTGTGCCCCTCAGCACCACATGGGGCACTGCTGCCACCAAGGACACCACCTTGACACTGTCCACTGGCTCCCTTCCCCAAGGTCCTAAAGCACCAGAAGTCTGTGAAATGCTGCTGTGGAGGCTATGCACCACTGGGGAAAACTAAGACCAAATCCCTAAGCCTCACCCTCTGTGTATAATGCTTATGTCTCAGAAATGAACTCGATGTGAAGTGCAAGGGGGCAGCAAGACATGGGAGAGCGGTTTTCTACTCTTAAAGCAGAGCAAATCAAGATATATCATGTCCAAGTACAAATTAACCACGATGAATGTAATCATCATGTATAAAATGTACCACTACACGTCCTTGGTCACACACACACACGCACGCACGCACACGCGCGCGCGCGCGGTAGAATAGGCATTAAAAATGTACCCACAAGGGGTGAGGGATTTAGCCCAGGAGTAGAGCACTTGTCTAGTAAGTACAAGGCCCTGAGTTCATAAAGACCCAGTCCCCAAAACCACAAAGACAAAATATAAACACTTGTGTGGAAACCCTTCTTTGCTCCCAAGTGAAAGGCACACGCTAATCTGAAAAAAAGTTGAGTGCTGGCTTCCAAAATGGTGAGAAAAGGATGCTTAGCTCCAACACAGGTGCACAGGACTTCCTGCCTCATAGCACACACTGCCAACACATGGGGTGCGCAATGCGACGCCTCTGTGGAGTGGCAGGTGAGGTCGAGGATGTGCCTGTGTCCAGCTGTCTAAGGAAACACTACCAGAGCCGGGCGTGGTGGTGCATGCTTGTGATCCCAGCACTCGGGAGGCTGAGGGCAGGAGGATCGCCACAAGTTCAAGGCCAGCTTAGACTACATAGCGAGACCCTGTCTACAAAACAACACACAGACACACAGACACAGACACACACACAAACACACACCCCAAAACACCATCAGACACTTGGAAACATGAAGGACGGGCCCACACGCTGCCCAGTGGGAACCTGTTCAGGCTGAGGGAAGACGTGCCTGTGCACCGTCCCACAACCACTCTGCAGTCACAGTGGCCAGCAGTGTGACTATCTCTGCGGCATGCTCACACTTGCACTCAGGCCTCGTGCGGGACGACGTCAGGGATGAGAGTTCCTGGCTCAGGCAATGAAGGACACACGTTTCCCTTTCTTTTACTCTTCTTTAAACATACCTTGACTTCTCTCCTAACACCAACCACATGAACACATGGAAGGTTTTCTGTTCAGAAGCAAATGAGAACGAGGAAGCTTGGTGCTGGCAGCAGGTACAGCCCGCTAGAGCCACATGGGTGTTTGCTGTCTGGATGCAGCTCGCTCTAGCTCCTTCACAGTACAGAGCTGGGATTCTTCGTAAGATGGTCTTTGCTATAAGAAACAAAGACTACAAACTTCTTTTTAAAGTTTTATTTGGTGTTAACTCCACAAGAAAACAAAAAATCAGTTATTCTGGTGTACGTGAAATCAGAACAATACAACCATGGGAAAAAAAAATCTCAGCCCAGGAATGGAAACTGATACTTCAGTGCTACGGATATGCAATGCGCTTCATACCACAGTGCGTTTCAGCGTTTGCCAACTTTTTTCTTTGATGCATTTTGTAATCATCCATTCACAAAAACTAAAAACCACACTTGCATCAACTCTGTTGCCGAAAGTCTCTGAGCTTTAGCCACTTAATTATGAAAACAAATCAAGAGCGAGCCTGTTATCCACGGCCCATTCCTACTCCACCCCTCCTCACAGAAGGCAGCACCCTGGCCTCCAGGGCCCTCCTGAGGAAGACCCTCAGCAAAAGGGTGTGTCTCAAGGCTGTTTATTTGGTCTCTGCTATTCGAGCAACGACTTCTAGGTTAACTGTCGCTGCAATGATTTTAGGAATTCACAACTTCTGCTCCTTTTTTGCCTTTGCTGTTAAAATTATAGTTCAGTGCAGATGCTAATCAGTTTTTAGGAAGCTCCAGAAGAAAGAAAAATACATAACAACTTATCTGATGTCTGTAAATAAATAACAGCAACACAGAGCCTTACCCATGCACACACACGCACACACAAACCACTGCAAAGTGTCCAAGATGTGCTGTGTAAAAACGAACCTAACAGGGAGAGCAAGCGACACACAGAACCTCATGGACCCACAGCCTTGGTGGTGTTTCTGCACTATCAGTTAAGAAAACAGCGACAAACCCAGGTCCTTTGTAGGCAGTTAGCTCCGGGCAGCAACAATTAGGGTTCACCACCTGCCAAAATTAGTGGCAAGGCTGTCTAGGCCACATCGGGCTTCTCCACCATTCCTGAGGTTACAGACACACTAACTGACTACACGGATTAGATGTCTCCTAAGAGGATGAGTTGGTTAAAAAGAAAAGTAACTTAAATATCTAAGTTTTGCCGATACAGCCCCTCCTGACCTGACCCTGCTACACAGTGCCCCAAGAGCTCGAGGAGGTGATCAGCAGGTACGGATGCAAAAGACAGCCTGACGCCCTGGGACCACCGAGTCATACATGGTGACAACCAGAACTGCAACTACATGGGCATGTGGAGAAGCACTCCACCCACCCTGCCCATCACACACACAGCTGGGCCAGCACACCCTCTCCAACACGGATGAGAGAAGCTGCTCCACCACAACATGAGAGCAGCCAGCTGCAGCAGCCAAAGGTTTCCACGGGGTGATGGGGCCTTATTGCATGTCCAATGCTCTTGATTTCAACTTTTAGGAGCTCTGATTCAATAGTCACCAGAAAAACCACAACCTACAACCAAGGTCCTCCCCATGCGTTCGCGACTCTCCAGGACCCTGACTGCGCTTGTGTGGACGCACTGCAGCACCCACTTGGGCAGGCGGGGCAGTGAGCGTCCCCATCCCACATCCCAACTTCTTGGCAGCCTCAGTTAGCAAGCAAGACACACACCACAACATCCCATGATACGTCAGGGAAAATCCCAGGGTAGAAAACAGTATTCTGACAGTCTCTAAACGCACGCACACCCCTGCGGCTCCAACTTCCATGTCCATGAGATTTACTGAATGAAGATGGGGGTGATTCGCCCAGGCCTCCCTCCCGCCCTTGGAAAGGACTGATCCGCTGCAGGGTGAGCATGCTCGCCCGGTGCTTAGAGAACAAAGCTAAATGTTCTAAAGCTAAAGTCTGAACAGCAGAAGTGACTGACAGGTGACAGTGATGTCACCACAGTGTGAGGGAGAGGCCTGCGGCTACAAGGCAGAGCAGCAATGCCTCTGGGATGAGCACATGCACACCCATCTGGATCGGACAGCACATCTAGTCTAAGTCAACAGCCAAGAATGCACAGCTGGGAAAGAAATCTTCAACAGGACAGCTGTCCTCAACACTAAAATAAGCAAGAAGAGAATCACAGATCAGAATCGGATATCGAAGAAGAACCTATGGTGTTGCTTTAGACAAGCAGGCCTCGCAGGGGTCAGTTCCCATCACACAGCCTTTAGAAAGCATGTGAGGGTGCGGTCAGAGGTGAGTCCGGGAGAAGAGCTCCTCCTCTCGGGCTCCCGCCCGCTCGCCACCACCATCCGAGCCTGAGTCTCCTGGGTCAGAGCTGGCGCTGGAGCATATCTTCCCTCGGAGGCCATTTGCTCGGGCCCCAGGGCCGCCCTCTCCAGCGCACCGTGCTTCATAGACAGAAGACACCTACAAGGCAAGACATAGTTTCAAAAGATGAAAACTCAAGAGTTCTCCTGAAAGGAGCTGTGACACTCTGCCCTTAGCACAGAGACGATGCAACAAACCCAGTGCTCTCCTTTGGAGAAGTGGCATTGTGGAGAGCTACCTGCTGCAGAGCAGCCA
Source organism: Hystrix cristata (assembly GCA_004026905.1). Classification (NCBI taxonomy): domain Eukaryota; kingdom Metazoa; phylum Chordata; class Mammalia; order Rodentia; family Hystricidae; genus Hystrix; species Hystrix cristata. The sequence continues at coordinate 62,540 of PVJO010008533.1, read as the reverse complement.
CCACACCTCCCTACATCCCGCCTCTGCCATCCAGCCACCAGGACAAACATGGCCATGTCCAGCCAGGACAAAGGAGTGCTTCTACCCTCCACTAGACTCTGATGTGTGCCGCGGGTGAGCCATGGTGCTGGGCACAGGACTCCACTGGGAGGACACAACTGCCCATGCCCACTCAGTGCTCACACCCCAGAGGAGGAGACGGACAGCCAAACCGACACACACAAGCCCAGACTACAGACACCCATGCACAGGGGCAGAGCCTGGGGATGGCATTGCAGGAAGGTGGTGCTTCCGGGAGAGGCAGAGGGGATGGCAGGCACGGCTGCCTCAAGGCTGCTGTGACCTGTGACCTACTCAAATCTTTTGCTGTGTGAAGTGCCCCCTGGCCAGATTGCAAGCGCCTCTGGTCCCCAGGACAGGAGGTGTGAGTGGCAGCCCCCACCAGTCACAGAAGCTAGCAACGCTTCCTCATGCCATCTTCCAGGCTGACACCAGCCCCACTCCATCTCCAAATGGCAGCACTGCCTCTGAGAACTGGAGCAGAGTAAAGAAAAGGCAGAGGAGGGGCCACGAGGCAGGGGCAGGCAGAATAGGGGCATGCCTCAGGCTGCAGCTCACAGCCCAGGCCCGGGCCTCCCAGACTTGCTGCCCTCACTCTCAGGAGTCTCTCAGTGTCTCAGGACACTCTCAGTGTCCTGCTCTGCACAATAGGCATGCTAGCAGTGTCACCATGTGGGTGGCACTGAGCCACTGACTGCTGGGCTGGAGAAGCCTAGGAGGGATGAGCAGAAGTGGAAGAACAGGAAGCCTGGCCACTGTCCAGGAGAGGAGCAGGGCAATGATTGGCATGAGTCAAAGAGAACGGGGCAGCAAAAAGCAGGCAGGCTGTGTGGAGGTGATAGGGGAAACAGGTCAGGGCTGGAGGCTGAGGGGGAATGGCCCGGGCCCCCTGCCCAGAGAGGAGCTGTGGGCATGGGCACACAGGGGACTCCAGAGCACAGTTCTCACAGGGACAACCAACCGCAGGAAGTAAACAAAGCTTCCTGAGAGCCACTCTTGGCCCACCTGCTTGGGGATGGCCTGAAACTGGGCCACCACCTGCACTGCCTTCCAGGCAGACGCACAGGCATGGATGTGGCCACGTGCCATGGTGTGGTGGGCCACAGGGAGGGCAGTGTGCATCCTGCAGGGAGGGCAGTGTCAGGACGGGGCAGGCACACAGCACCGACCGTGGCACACCCTGAGGTCTCAGAGGAGGGTGCTGGGGTCAGCTCTACATTCATGTCCCAAGACAGCAGTGGGAAGGAAAAGCCAGAGGGGAGCGGGGACCCTGTAGGAATCCCTGGCAGTAAAAGACCGAGGTGGGAGGTAAGGCAGACCCAAGAGGCCAGCGGAAGGGCTCTGCCCGCAGACTTGGGGACTCGGGCGTGCGTATGACCAGAGTGATGGGAAGGGGTGGCCATTTCTAAGTTAATAATAAAGAGGACAATCCACTTACCCTATTAAAATCTAGCAGGTGCTCCTCATTACTGGGTATTTCTTTAACATCTGGATATTCTTCTATGCCATTCTCTCCCTTGGCATTTGTATAACATTCTTAATCATTGTGAATGGAGAAGGGAAAAGAGGGAAAGGGGGAAATTCCATTAAGACACAGTTATGAAACATACATTCTTGTTCCATTTTTGCTGCAAAGTTAGGTCTCCCAACCCTCTGGAGTTTTAAGTAGCCACTAAAAGCACAGCCAGCCAGGTGCGTGTGACAAAATCATGACGCCACTCAAAAATTCTTAGGCCAGGCTGCTTAGAGAGTTACAAAAGGGAAAAAACCAGGCCGGCTAAACACACACCCCTGTGCTTCTACCATGAGACATTTGCTCAACACGTGTATCTGCACACCCGGACTGTGACGGGCCCTGGGGACAGAGGATGAGAATGACCATCGCGATCTGTGCTTTCTGGGGCAGATGCCACAGGGAGGGAGATGACACCACCAGAGGGGTGCTGTTTGTGGAGGTGGACGCAGGAGCTACAGACAACACAGGGCTGCCCCAGGACACTGCCCGATGACACCAGGCCAACTGCGTGTGCATCACCTCTGCAGAACAGGAAGAGGAGCGAGGCCCAGGGTTCCAGTGGGCAAACGGAACACAGGATGGGAGGCACATGCGGAAGAGATCACACAGATCCACCAAGTCCCTCATTCTCCACCTGGGCAGCATTTGCAAGTCCACAGGGAGCTCAGAGGTCCCAGGGGACTGCTCTGGGAAGGCCAGACGTCGGTCCTTCCGAGGCACATGAAGGCCAGCAGCCGACTTTGACAGCTGCTCAGATGAGCAAGTCCTCTAAGGCCCCTTAACGTGGGTAGGGCCATTACGAGGTGTCAGGGAGACGCCATGGCTTCCTCATGCCCAAGCTGTAGAAGATCAAACCAGCTGTCGTGAGCATGAGTGCTGCAGTCCTAACCACTGGTGCAGTCTCAGGCAAGGGCAAGACCACTTGGGACACAGCACCACAGGGTGGCCGGGAGCACTAAAGCCAGCAGCTCAGGCTCCTGAGAATTTCTTAGGCTCTGGGATCCTACAGGCCACAGTGGATTCCAGGAGATGCTGCTCACTGGCAACGTGACTCTGGGCACACAGGTATTATCTAACCTCTTTCGGCCCTATCCCTTCCCCTGCCACTCCCAGGGCTCTCAGCTCACAGAAGAAGGTGTCACGTGGGGAGCTGGGACACAATAATGGCCACAAACACCAACTCGGGACCTGGGCTTTGGGACAGCTGTGAGGCCACTGCCCTCGCAAAGACTGGGGACCTCGCTTCACTTTCCCATGTCCCTACACCTCTCCCCTGGTGCAGTGTCTCCTGGATAAGGGCGGGTTTGGGGTTGGGAGAAACCCTTCAGGTGGGCACTGGGAAGGCACAATGCTCAGCTGCGGTCCAAGTTTTCCATCACATTCATGGGAATGGTTTCGAGTAGCAATGTGCATTAGGCACTATTCATGGGTCCTTCCCCTTTATGACCATCCCACCAGGGAGTGCTCCTTTCAGTCTCCCTTTACCAGTCAAAGCCACAAAGGTCTTAGAGAAAGGCCCATCGCTGTCAAAATCTAGCAGCTGGGCCCAGCGACACCAGCGCCAGCTCAGTTGTGCTTCCCCAGCACAGGCTCTAATGCTATCTGCTGCTCCCCGGCAGGCCTCTCTCTGCAAGGCTACAGCAACTCATAGCTGGGCCTTCTAAGCCCTGGAGAGCTGGGCACAGCTCTGGAGGGCACCACCACAGTGTCTCAAGGCCCTCTAAGGGCTGCTACTACAGAGGCTCTGCAGGCAGCCCCAGCTGTCATGTGGTTTCATCCCATTACTCAAGCTCCTCCTTAGAAGGCATCTGGCCAGGAGGCCAGGGGTATGTCTGTCTCTGAGTTCCTAGAGCCCAGAGTAGTGCCTAGAACAGGGATGGCACACGGTTGCTGCAGGAAGTACCCGGGGTGAAGCTAGCATGGGGGGAGGCCAGCATGGGCTGAGCGGCAAAAGCATGTGCTCTGGCCAGACAGGCACAGTAGCAAGTAGTCCTAATTTCCTGACCCTGTCTCCTCATCCTGTCAGCAGGGATGGTGCAGTGACAAGCGACCCCAACTCCCGAGCCCCATCTCCTTGCCCTACTGCCAGCAAGGGCACTCCCCCCGGCCCAGGGATGCTGAGAGTTCCAGGGCAGCCATTGGCTGAGCAGCATGGGCTTGTGATTAATCATTTGTAACCTCTGCTGAGTGGGCAAGTGGCTGTTTCCTTGGCAGAGCCCCTCCTGAGGCTGTGTGCCCCATACCAATGCTGGGAGGAGGGTGCCTCCTGATGCCACTGCAAACAACCACAGGGACTAAGCGCATGCGTGTCACTCCAATCGCTGGCCTGGACCTGCCCACCAGGGACAGACACTGGCCCAAGGCCAGGGAAGTATGGATGCAGGGTGGGCTCATGCTACAAGGCAGCACCCTCTCTCCCCCTTGGGCTTCTCTGCACATAGCTCCCGCACTTCCAGCCTGTGTTCTGCTAGCTGCACAGGTGTCTCTGGGTACTCATGGAGGGAAGGTCCACGCTGCTAAAGTCCTGGTGACCCCTCGGCATGAGGCAAACTTCCAGGACACACAGCCTCATCTCCAGACTACACCCAGTGGCTGTCCTGCAGGTTCTGGGTAAATGCCCAACCCTGCAACAGAGCCTCTGCACCTGAAAACAGGAGGCAACACCTCATCCACTCCTGTGGCGGCCACACAAAAGGGAGTACCCTCCAGGTAGCAAAGGACTGCCCAGGTACTCACTCAAGTGAGTGAGAGCAGCAACCATGGAAGAAACAGATGTCAAGGAAGACTCAGTTCCTCACCACTTCATGACCCAGCTAGACCCCGGGAAGAAAGATGGCAGGATGTGTGAAGCTCTCTGTGGCTACTGCGTAAACAAAAGCAAAACTTCTAAAGAGTCCAAAGGGGTTTGGGGATTTAGCTGTAGAGATTTGCCTAGCAAACACAAAGCCCTGAGTTCAATCCCCAGCACCCATCCCACCCCCAAAAAAAGAGTCCAACAGCAATCCCGGCAGGCCAGTGCCAAGGTAGACTGGGTGGGCACACACCTTGGCAAGGGAGAGAAGGCACCGGCTTGCAAGTTAACTGCATGCAGTCCACTGGGGAAACATGAGGAACGTGAACATGCTAACAGGTGCAGAAGATTCCCATAACCCCCCGGGCTCCGACAGCAAGGACTGACTACCCCACACACAGCAGAGCCAACAGAAGTCCACGAGGCCACAAGCTGACTAAGCTGGCCACCTCAGCCCATCCAGCAGGCTGTTTGCTTGGCCTCATTTCTCCCAAGACAGTTTCTGCAGGTGCTTGCTCAGAACCATCTGGAAGAAAACTCCTCCTCCTCCGCGTCAGCTCCTGCTCTCATCGCTGTCACCAGTCTCCCCAGCTCTCTGCTCCCTGTACCTGTGCCCACTGCTGTGCCTCACTCCTAAGCCACAACGGGAGCCCCAGCAGGTGATGGAAACTTTGTAATGCCATCTCTACCATGCCAGAAGTGTTCTCAGCACACACCTGAGCCTGACACCGTCACACTGAAATCCTTCACAGCTACCGCTTCCTGCATAGTGAATGCTCCTAATATAGCCAAGCTCTCCACCCTCCTGACAGGCTCCTCCCACCCACCTCTTGGGCCTCAGCTACAACCCTGCTGAGTCCCAGGGTTCCTGCTCCTTCAGCTGCCACAGATCCTCCTGCCTCCTTCTGGCTGGGACTGCCTGATGACTTCCTCCTCCATGATCCAAGGTGGCTGAACGACCCTCACCAAAGGCTGCTTTATGCTTTCCTGACTTCCCAAGCCTTTCCCCTCTCTCAGCCCACAGCTGAGTTTAAGAGCAGGGTCCAATTCTCACTCATCTCTGTGTCTCTGTGTGTGACAGTGCAGGCCACAAAGAAACCTCTTGGTAAGTCTCCTGGGACTCATATTCATGAGAATTTATTGCTCTTAATGAATTAGAACTCTGGATGAGGTAACGGATGAACACAGGCCTCCTTACCTTCGCATTCCAATGTAGGAAAAAGGGGAGAGTACAAAGCTTTTTCCCACCAGGTCTGATTTTCTTGACTTCTACTCATTTCTTGCACATCGGTGTTCAATCCAGGAAACTGTTTAGATTAAAACCAAATATAGAAGACATTTATAAACTTTCAAGATAGAGGAAAAAATTCCAGCATTACTACTTACTATAAACTCAGCACTTTGAATTGGTGAGTTTACTGAAAAGAAAATGCCAATGTGTTCACAGCAAATAAAGGAAGTTTTCTTTCCTTGTTTTTTGAGATATGGTCTCACCACACAGTCCAGACTGGCTTCATGCTCACAATCCTCCTGCCTCTGCCTCCCAAGTGCCGGAATTACAGGAGCGCCATCACACCTGGCTGTAGTTTTCTTTAAAAGCACCTATTTTGAGCCAGGTATAGTGGTGCATGCCTACAATCCCAGCACCCAGAAGGCTAAGGCAGAAGGATTGAGAGCGTGAGTTTGAGAGTAGCCTGGGCTACACAGTCAGTCCAAGGCCAGCCTGAACTACACAGTGAGACCCTGCCTCTAAAAGAGAAAAAAAAAAAGCATCTATATTGCAAGTGGAACTAAAATCTTAACAAGAATAAACAGGACAATCATAAGAGGAAATATTCTCAAATGAAGACAAATGTCTAGATTTCAGAAGTATACAGATTGTAATGGCAGCCTGAGTCTCAGGTGCTCCACAGGGAACAAGGGGACCTCTTCTCATATACCCAGGCAGGAGAGGGAATTTAAAAACATGGAATAGAAGGAAAATTCTCAAAGGCAGAGTTACTGACCTAAATGTCTTTAGAACAAAATTATCTGCTCAGGTGAGAACCAGAAGGAAATTGAGAGTTAAACACACAACCACTACAAATTCAGTAACTCCACCTCAAAACAGGACGTAGCCCTCTGAAAGACAAGGGAAGGACTGCAGAGGAGAGAGGCTGGCGCCCCATCACCTTGGCAGCCACACAGGAGGGACCCACACCTGAGTCAGCTCCACCCTTTACAGGCTATGTTCTCAGGGCTGCTCAGGGCCTGCCTGCCTGCCTGGCAGCAAGCACAGGGGGTCGGGGTTGACAGGCAGCAGCTAGGAACAGTGGCCCAACAGAGTTCCTGGGAGGGCCACCAGCAACCTCATGGCCAGCTCTGGCTGGCTCCTGTCCCCTGGCACATGGGCTGGCAGGACGACCCCCCCCCCAGCACCTTCTCCACTGTGCCTGGGAGGTAGTGGGCCTGCTGGCTCCTGCAGGGTGAGCCCCAGCAGCATCTCTCTGCCTGCCAGGGCTGCTGTGTTGTGCTGTGCTTTTGCAACAGAGAGACCTGTAAACTGCCCTTAAAGATGTGTCACCTTTAATGGTTCAAACTGAAAATTGGAACTGTTTTAGCAACTAAGGAATTCAACCAGTGATCTAATTTGAATGAGTTAACAATTTTTTTTTTTTTTTTTTGGAGACAGGGTCTGGCTACGCAGTAGGCTGGCCTTGAACTCACTATGTAGCCCAGGCTGGCCTTGAACTTGCAGCTATCCTCCTGCCTCAGCCTCCCGAGTGCTGGGATTACAGGAGTGCACCACCAAGCCTCGGAGCAATTCAATTCTTGAATAGGATTTTGTTGTACTTTTAACTATAAATTATTTTATAGGTTTAAAAATCACTTGGTTCAGTAACGGGCTCTTTACATGTAATTAAGTGGGAAACACACTTCGAACTTTCATTTTCAGTTAGCATAACTTTTCAGAAATACTCCCCAATCAGGAACTGAAGGAGAAGTGTACTGTCTACCAAGTGTGATCAGTGAACCTTCACTACTTTCTTCTGCAACTTAGCCTAACAAGAAAAATTAGTACTGCTGTGAAGTAAACAGACACCCAGGGCAGGGAACCTGTGGGCCAGGCTGGGCTGAATGTGGAAGAGGCTGGGTGCATGTACAAGGCCAGGCTGACTCAGGTGGGAGGAGCACCTGAAGCCCTTCCAGAAAGGGCTGTTCTGCGAGATTACTGAGAGCTGGTCGGGCTGCCAGGGAGGACCCGGACAGAACCCTGTCACCCCAAAAGCGCTCCCAGACAGAGATGGTTTGGGAGGCCAAAGTTCCTGTCTGAGTCCCTGTCTACCAGCTTTACTAGTGTGAGTTTAATTATGCTGCTGACCTTTTCATGTTTACCTGAGACAGTAAGGGGGCAAGGGCAAGAGAGCGAGAGCTCATCTGGAGGACTGAGGGTGGTGATGAAAGCAGGCTGGAGACATGCACCCAGATGGGGTCAGATGCCAAGGAGCTATACCGGACGTTTCTAGAGCATAGGCCACTGTCCTGCTTATCTCACACTGCTAGGCATGGAGAGACGCGACCCAGTGTCTGGGACCAGAGGAAACTGTCTCTGGGCTGGTCTCTGACTGCCGAGCACTTCACTTCCCCCTTTCCTGCTGAGATCGCTGGCAAGAGCCGATGGATTTCTATTATAACTTTAGAAGCCATTTCTGCATTCTCATCTGAGTGTCCACTCCCACAGCAGCGACTCATGCCTTCTGATTCTTGCTAAAGGGAACATACTTGACATGTATGTGTCCTTTTATGACATCTTTCTACTCAGTTGTTTCAACATTTAGGTCACACAGCAGGGATGATTGCTTCTTCACTCATCTAATGTCCACCTAATGTATTAACTCAACTTCTGGTTTGGTTGTGGTGGAAAAGAACACAAACAAAAACTATCATAGGGAAAAAAAAAAAAAAGGAGAGTGAAATAGAGACAGAGCAGAAGAGAACAGGGCTGCCCAGGGCTGCACAGCTGCCTGGCTGCCCACACACTGTCCTCTCCTCTCTCTCAGCTCCAAGTACTTCCCCCAGGGGAGCTGTGTGTGGAGCCCCGCCACCCTATTCAGTAGCTCCTCCCCACATTCCCAACCTACCACATGCCTCACCCAGCTCTTCTCATTGGATAGCATTTATATTCCAACACAGCGTGTAACTTCATATGCTTACTGTCAGCTCCCCAAGTGTGCAGCCAACTCCACAAACGTGGGGCTATTCATTCCAAGAACCTAGGATAGCACCTTGTACAGCAGATACTGTATGAATTTGATGAAACAATCAAAGAGGCCTGACAAGAAATGTTTTTAGCAATGGATATCTCCCTCAGTAGTATTTTAGAAGACAGAAGTCAGGTAAAGCAAACAAAGGCTTCACAGGTGCACATGCTCACTGACATCCTAGTTCTAGTGGGGAGGAAGGCGCTGGAGTTCCACTTTACTTGGGGACCACTGCCCCTCTGGTACAGGCAGTTTCCAGTCATCTGGGTTGCAAAAGGAAAGGGACACCCACAGGCCTCTCAGAAAGAAGAGATACAAATGCACCAGAGACCCAAGAGGCGCCAAGCTGCCTGCCTTTTCTCCTCTGCTCGCCCCAATGTGGCAGGCTGAGCTCAGGCTCTGACCTTTCCCATGGCATCTGGACAGGCCTCCCACCCCTCCAAGCCTATGTGGCCTTAGGAAATGAAACCATGTGGGTATACAGCAGGACACGGTGACAAAGCTCTATCGTGGGTGGACTATGTGCCACAGCACAGCACCTGCGGGGGCAAGATGACCTCCTCTGAGCCAGACTGGACAGACCTTGGAGACAGGGACTAAGCCTTCTGCTGCTTTTCTGAGCTTTGAGATGCCTGCACTAAGTGGGCAACCAAGGCAGCAAGGAACCACTTTTTTTTTTTTTTTTTTTTTTTTGTGGTGCTGCAGATCCAACTCAGGGCCTTGTGGTTGCAAAGCAAGCACTCTAATCACTGAGCTAAATCCTCAGCCCCAAGGAGCCACTCTTGACACAAACATGCAACCAATAGACACCTGCAGCACGCTACTTCCTCTGTGCCACTCCTCACCCCCAGCCCCACTACAAGCCATGCCCCTTTACCTGGCACTGCACACTGCTGGCATGTTCAGGAGCGGGCCTCACCACTCCCAGCCTGGGAGGGTGCTCTGAGGTTCCCACAGCCTCCCGGGCTTGCCCACTTCTGCTCCACTAGCACATTACCTAAACCATGGCTGGCTCTAAGACCCCAGAAGACAAGGAGCTGGCTACTTAAATTATGGTGCATCCATACAGTGGAGCATGTAAAAAATAAAGAAGGAAGGGCAATTATAAGAAAATGCCATTTCAGTTAAAAAGAAAAAATAGGAGGAAATATATGTGATTAGGTATTTGCTTATCCATGCAGGAAATACCCTTGGAAGGTCAACCAGAATTCACGCTACTGATGGCTCTTGGGGGTGGGAGTCAACACTGTGTACACACTTCTTGAAACTTTTCAGTTTGAACTACATAAGCTGTCTATTTCAATTTTAAAAAAAACGAGTTTACAAATTGGCCTTGCCTAGACTGAACTGTCTTGTTCATCAGTATTCCTATCTCAGTGAAAAGCGCTCAATAAATGTCTGCTGAGTTGACTTAACTTTTGGGGAAAATTCTGCACACCATTCTAGTGGCGATCCTAGGAGAACTGCAGAGCAATTCTGCTTGCTCTGAAAGAGGTGGGGTTACTAGTGCCTTTGAATGGGGCCTGTGGACTGCCTCCTGGAAAGAATGGTTTCACTCGAGGAGCTGTGCAGGACGGCTAGACAAAGGGACAGGGGAGAACACATTCTAGTCATGGCCTGGTCCCAAATGGCCCCTTCACGACTCTCTCTTGAGCTCTCCAACCCAGTACCACACTGCAGCGCTGCTGCTGAGACCTGGGTGCCAGCAGTACCCACAACATCTGACTCCCAGACCAGACACCCCGAAATATCCTCTGGAAGCTAAGGCTTTTCAGGAAAACCCAGAATTCTGATAATGTGTAAATACATCAACATACTAGAAAGCGAAGGAATATGGTAGTGGAATGATGCAGATTCTTGCTTCTTCCCTCTTTTTCTTTCTTCCCAATCTGGAACCAGGTGAAATACAAAGTACATAAAGGAATATTTAAGGAGGAAAAAGGGGCAATAAACAGATACAGGCTAACAATATTATTGGTTTCTGTGAACAGTACAGATTTCAGTATTTCAAAGGGAATAAGCTCATCCCCCTCTGGATCCCTAGAAGTGCTGACCAGAGCAGTGACTCTCAAGTCACCGGGGGCACCTAAACCCCGGGTAAGCAGCTGCACACCCAGCTACTCTCCCTGCACAAGGAGCAAGGCATGGGCCATGGCCACGAGGAGCTGGTAACCACGCATGACACATACTCAGAAAACACAGGAAATGCGATCAGAGAGACATCAAGTACAGAAAAACAAAGCAAATGAAAGAATTAATTCTGCTGGGGGTCAGAGTGAAGTAGGGAAGGTGGTGTGTGGAGAGCCTCGGGGTACAGGGGGGACTCAGGATGCAGGGAGGAGTGTGTGTGTGTGTGTGTGTGTGTGTGTATATGTATGTGCGTGTGTGTGTGTGTGTGTGCGCGCGCACTCGCGTGCAATGCTGGATGCTCTGCCTCGGTGGGCACACTACTAGATGCCTCTAACTCTGCTCAGCAAGCTGCTGCTGGAGAATGGCCAGGCACTGCTTGGTCAAATAATGCTGAAAGGGTGGGTAGGCTGTGATGCTTTTTTGGAAACAGGCCTTAAGTGCCATTGTTAGTTCTGGTATAATCAATTTAACCTGAAACGACTTCTGAGGCACATACTCAAGGGATATGATAATTCCATTAACAAAACTGTTGACATCGCCCTGACCTGACAGACTCAAGACAGAATTCAGAAATTTCAGAATCTACTTTGTAGAATGCAAGGTACATCTACTTAGGTTCTGCAGAAACTGTTTGAACTGTAGGTTCATTTTTACGTGCGCCACAATGTATTCAGAGAACACTGTCTAGATATAATTTATTTTACATGTAAAACACAAGTCGTAACAAAACTGATCAACATCAGGAAGACAGCTGGACAGGCCTGCTATCCAAAGAAGCTTTACTAGCAGCCACATCCTGGCTCACTGGCTTTGATAGCTGAAATGCTTACATGTATTAAGTTTCTGCTTTATGCATAGTGCATTAATATTAACACACAATCTTAAAACCTGTCATTTGTTATAAAATGCATACTAATTCAAATTTACGAACATCAGATCCATTTTAAGTCCTTAAATGTAAAATCGTAAGAATGATATGCTATAAACATTTAAGCTAATTTCTCAATAGTTTAACCTCTTTTAGTGCCTGACAATGCTATTCTTTCTCTTGGTTTTTTGTTTTTTGAGACAGGATCTCACTCTGTAGTACAGGCTGGCCTTGAACTCACTATGTAGCCCAGGCTGGTCTTGCACTTTCAGAAATTCTCCTGCCTCAGCCTTCTGAGTGCTGGGATTATAGGCATGCACCACCATGCCCAGCTGACAATGCTATTCTTGAGTTAAAGTCCGATCAAATCCTTTGTCAAATACCGACACACACGGAAACATACCTCTTTCAGCTGTCCCGAAGAAACTGGATTATCTTCATAAGCAGGGAATTGACAACCTGCTTTGCAACTGCAAAAATTATTAATTTCTTCCTCACATTGTGCCATTATTTTACAATTTGCTTCTGAGATTTCTAAATCTATTTCCAGAGATTCACTCATGCTACATTCCAAACACTGATTTTGCTTTCCGACTGGCAGAATCCCAGTCGATTCCTCCTGGGAATCAAGTGATGTCTGAGCACTCTTTTCCATTCCAGATTTTTTTAATCGGGGAAGAAATTTCCCAGACTCGAGCTCCGATTTTCCATAGTAATGGCCTTCTTTCTCCGCATCTTCTTCCAGAGGCTTAAGGTCTGCCTGTGGATCTTCAAATACATCAACCTGAGGAGGAACGGGAACACTGGCCTCATCTTTCTCAGATTCAAACTCTGAGTCGCTTCCTCCTCCTGGGGACAGTTCCGATGCAGAGATTGGGCGGAAGTGAGTCCTGGGAGAGATCCTGATGGCTCTGTACTGCGTCCTGTCAACGCCACATATCCTCGGGTGAAGCACTTCACTGTCTGAATCAGAGCAGAGGATTGATTTGGGTTTGAAACTGGGGCTGAAAGATGCAATCCCTTCAGGTTCAAATGAACATTCCACATGAAGAACTTGAGAGAATGGATTACTTAAGTCAAAGGAAGAGAATGAATATTCAAGTCCAGGATCTTCAACTTGAAAGTTACCACAAGCTCCTAGTAAGTCTTCATGGAAGATAAAAGAAAATCCCTTATTTAACCCATTTTCCCCACTCTTCGGTGGATCGTTCTGTTCCAAGGACACGAAGGGTTTCCACAACTGCCTGTGGCCTGGAGCAAAGCTGTTTCCTGGGGTCATAAAGACATCTGTCCCAGCTATGGTTACAACATCGGAAGCCGCACACTGCAGCAAGCTTCCTTTTGTGTGACCTGGTGGCACGACTGCCCACTCCCCATCGCTGCTGAAAGTTTTGAGTTCTCCATAGACTCCCCCAAGAATGAACGCATTTTCTTTATCCTGGGCCACATCCCAAGGTTTCGAGGGTGTGGTGTAGTCACCGCCGTCCACCTTGGAGAGGTCCCCGGAGACAAAGGCTCTCTTCTCCAGGCTCTCTTTCTGTCCCTCCCAGAGGTGATACTCGGCTCTCTGCACCGCCCTGCTGGGCTCCTGAAGGGTTTCCATTTTAGCTTCAGCATCCAAACAGCAGCAGTAGTTATTTACATCTACTGAAAACAACTCATCGTCAATTCTTTCTATTTCTACCGTAGCCACAGAACTTCTATCTGCCATCTTTGTCCAAATGTCTCTAATAACCCCTGAGCTATAGCCATCTCCGTGTGGACTGCTTTCACTACATACTTGTGTAGTTTCAAAGTTTTTGTTTTCTGTTTTTTGTTCTAGCTGAATACCACAGACAGATTCTAGTTTAGATCTTTTTTTGAAAACTAAAGTTGGAATTTCTCCTGAAGTTCTACTGTTTTGCTGGCAAGTTTCATCCTGCAAAAAATCTAGAAGTTCTTCATCTACATAATTTGACGAGACTCTAGGAACTACATAATTAATATCATCTGCATTAAACTGTGTCGATTCTTCAAACTGAATGTTCAATGTCTCATTGTCCGAACGTGTTTCTTCTGAATGGGACCATGGACTACAAGTTCTTGTTGAAAGATTAGAACAGTGTTCATTTTCTTCAAAGGCACTATTTTTGGTCCATATTAGCAATCTAGACTGTGTTTTCCCAAGCATATTAGCACTAGAATCTGTATTTTCATTTCCCAAGTTGAGTGTTTCAAAAGAAAATGGTAAAACAGAATTACTGCATTGCACTTCAAACACTGAAAAACAAGAGTTTATACCAGATCCTTCATTAATATCTGAAAAGAGCTCTTGATTGCCAGCAAGCAAGTGTGGACTGAGCATTGCGCCGTCCAAGATCGGGGAGAGTCTCACTGGTGAGTCTCCTCCGAAGCTCTCCCCGTCGGCATCACCAGAGCTGGATGAACAGCACTCCCAGAACTGAGCCAGATTGCCGAGGTCTTGCAGGAACAAACCCTCAGCACCCACAGAGCTGGCAGAATCTGTCCATATTGCACGTTCCCCTTGCAACTCCATACCATCTAACACTATGCAACATTCTGCCTCAAAATCTGTATTCTCTTTGCTTTTTTGTCGAATCATATTCAAGATCCGGCTTTCTCCTTGCATTGTTTCTGAGGCACCAGGATCCAACATGGATTGATCAATATCCACTTCGTAGAAGTGTGTTAATTCTGATGGATGAATATCATCCAGGTATTTGTTGTCCTCTGGCAGAGAACATAATGAGGTCCCAGTGAGGTCAGTATCCTCATTTAGAACTGCAGGCATTTCTACAAAATGACCATCAATGAAAGTACCTGCTGCGAGGTATGTTTTGTGAGTATTATTGTTGCTGATACAAAGACCATGCATTGATTCAGACAAGTCTTCCACTGCCTCTGGCGTCAGAGCACTTGTTTCTTGTCTATTCCGGTATGTGGTCTCTAGTTTACTTTTTCTGCTCAACGGAACAAAATACTCAGCAATCGGTTCGGTGTACCACAACGGCTCCTCTTTATATTCTTTGTCGTTTCTGCTCTCTGTGTACAGCTCTTTTCCTCCAGCGCTCCCAGGATCTTTTCTCCCTGCCTCCTTTGCTGGTCGCTTACCCCGCTTGCACAGCTGCCTGATGGATCCGCTGCTGCCGCCACTGCTGCTGCTACTGCTGCCCGCGTGCACGCTTCTGTCCACTTTCTCCCCGTGCTTCAGGGACAGCCTGCTTTGCCCGTTCCGCACTTTCTTGTTTCGAATGTCTCGTGCCTTGTGTCTTACTTTAACATACTTCATGGATGCTTTGACTTCTCCCTGATTACCACTTGAACTTGAGCCTCCTTCACTGGAGCCAGACGACCAGGAGCGAGGGCGCAACTTCCCTTCTGGTTTGTGGCGGATCTGCTTTTTGTACAAGGCAGGCTTTTCTTCCATGGCGCTGTTACTCAGTTTGTTCTCCTTCTCATGTCTGCTTCTGCTCTGGGCTTTCTCATGCATGGTGGTGGGCCCTTCAGGGCTTCTTTCCTTGATGACTTCACTTTCACTGTTGCAGTCCTTGGGAGAGGATGTATCTGTGCTTGCTGGGGGTGCTGTGGATGATGAAGAGGAGCTGGAGTAAGAACAGGCCTTGGACTTGTTCCACACGGTCATGATTTCTTGCAGGCAAACTGGCTTCTCGGAAAGTGGTGGAAATGCTTCATAGTACCTGAAAAACAGAGGAGTGTTCAAAAATGAGATGCAGTTCATACGATAAAACAACACAACCAACGAGAGAACTGGAGTTTTTCATTGTAAAAGTCAACAGTCACGCCATCCATGAATTAACTTTAAAATAGTTTGTAATACAGTAAAATATGCAGTACATTAAATTAATCCTGTGCATCAAGACCTGTTAGCTTAGCACTGTGATTAAGTATCTTCTGAACACTATGAAAATACGTAAGATTAAAATTCTATTTTTAAAGCTTGAATTTAATTAAGAAGCAAAAATGACAAATATGATATAGTTTTGAAAGAACACAGTCTTTTCAGTAAGAAACGGTCAAATGTGAGCCTCAGCTCAGTTATGTATTACGCTTGTGACTTTAAACTCATTATTTAATGTTTTGGTCTAGTTCCTCAACTGTGACAGATGAGCACATGACTGACCTTGCACAAATGTGTTGTGAGCACTGGAAATGTAGGTAGGCAGCTGAAAAGCTAGACGGCAAATGAGCCAAGGGGACAAGTTAGTTCTGAAGCTGCAGTCCCCTAGCTCCGCCCCTTCCGACCCATAAGGCTTGCTTCCCTCATCTCCCTGGGGCTCAGACTCCTGAGCGACAAAGCGGTGGGGGGAGAATAGCAACACCTTACAGGGAGCTGGTGTCAGCAGCAAAGGATTAATGTGTGAAGTAAATCACAAAAGCACACGCTTAAGGACCTGTCCTCATGCCTGTTACTCTACCTCAGGATGCTAATACAGGGCCCAGCATCTCAGCAGGCTTTTGGGAGTAGGAGGGACGATCACACCTGAGTGCTCAGAAGAGGATGCTGGTAAGGCCTAGAGCAGCCAGAGGAAAGTGGACCTTAGTGGAGCCTTGCAGTCCTGTGGGGCAGAGTTCAGCGAATACAGGCTGTGAGGCATGAGGATACACGCAGCTTGTGCTCCTGCAGAAGCCTAACTGGATAGAAGCCCCTGGAAATGCAGAGAAGGAAAGAGCAGGAGGCTGGCTGTGTGGGGCTCCGACCTGCTAGGAAACTGGTGGCCACTGAAGATTTGAGAGCAGAACAGACTGCCAACGGAAGAGCTAAAGTCCTGTGGGCTACTGAGTCCTGCTATGGGGACAAAACTCAAGGTCACACAGCAAATAGCAAAGCCCACTTTCAAAGGGCCTGAACTTGACTCTCCTCAGTCTATATGAGAGTTGTCTAATAAAAATATATTATGATCTTCATACATAATTTTAAACATTTTAGCAATCACATTAAAGATGTAAGAAGAAATGGTGAAATTCCAATAATATATTTTATTTAGGCAAATAAAACTATCATTTCAACAAGTCATTAGTATTAAGCAATGATTAATACAATATTTGGTATTTTTTTGGTTAAGTCTCTGTAATCTTTTTTTTTTTAAGTCTCTGTACTCTAATGAGAATTTTACACCTAAAGGACATCTGAATTTGAACTAGCCATATGTCAAGTGCAAAACAGTCTCACGTGGCTTGTGGTTATGGATAGCACAGGTCTACACAAAACAACTAAATAATTTTTTCCTTAGGTTTTAGAGATTCAGAAGATTAAAATATGTAACAGGGGAATCTACTAAAAATGTAGATTATTTTAATACTAATCATTTACCAAGACAGAACTAAAAAGGGCAGAAAACAGGTTTGATTCACCCATGTTCCCTTTGCAATGAGCAGTCAGGGCTGTTCACCCTGCCTGTAAACAGGGCAATCAGGTCTCATACCATCTCAAAGGACCATAAACAAGAATCACTCTTGTTTCATTCATTTTGCCAGTATTACTTGAATATATAAGGCAAGGACAGACCATCTTATTTAACTTTGAATTCTCAGTGCCAAGCATGTGATAAGTGCTCAATAAATATTTCTTATATTATGATGTATGAAATTAAGTAGAAGATAATAAACAAAAATGGAAACCACATAGCAGTTACCAGTCTGGTCTTCACAGATGCACACTGTATACTGAATACAATCTTACATACATCTCCACTTGATCCTTTGCTGTGGGGGATAATTCTGCCTCTGGAGAGGGGGATCCCTCCAACTTTTTGTGAATCTTCACTTCTGTTATGAAACAAAAATGTTGTATCTAGTTTAAATCCTCATTTTAAAAAAAAAGTTTCTCAAGTAATTTTTATCAGAAATGAAACAGGATTTTGTGGTGGGGGTGGTGCTGGGGATAGAACTCAGGGTCTTGCTGTTGCTAGGCAAGCACTCGACCCCTGAGCTCAATCTCCAGCCCTGAAATAATATTTTATAGCTTAAAAAGAAAACCCTATACCAGTGTGTCTTTTTAATAAACATCTACTTCTTCAGTGTGCCAGAAGAGACTCTGGCAAAACCACATCAGCATTAGATTGAGAAGTGAGCATCTTCCCCAGGACTGAGCTCATTAGACTGGCGGGGAAGCATCTGTTTAGATCCCAAAAATATATTCTCACAGAATTCTGACTCATAGACATTATATTGACTTATTTTGACTAATACTAATCTGTAAAGAAAAATCATTACAATAAACTGTTACTTAACATGTCGGTGTGAAAGGGCTATGTTTCAACTCAAATACAAAGAGCTATACTTTCAGCTTAGCCCAGAATACTGCCTTCAGTTACAAACAAACAGTGTCCTTAACAGGAGGCTCAAGGCTTGGTGCACAGCAAAACGACCACAATGAGGGCGAGGAAACAAGGATCCTCAGCCTTCAATGTAAAGTCTCTTTCTTGGATCTTGCAGACCAGTCAGGAAAAAACGTTATTAGGGTTTATATAGCGAAATGACTTAATAAGCTTCTCAAGTCTCCCCATTCAAAAAATTCAAGTTAGGACAGAAGTTCCTTCCAAACCTGAAATAATCAGTAATGTGTCACCACACTTGGGGGCAGTAGTATCAATAGGCAGATACAACAGGGGCCAAGGATGGGGAAAGAGAACATGGCTGCTCCTGAGCTCTGTGGTTCAATCTGAAGACCAAAAAATACCAAAATAAAGCAAAACAAAACAACTCAAACAAGCAAAAACACCACCCCAGCCTCCCCACCACAGCTTCCCATCTGAGAGTGCCCAGAGAGTAAGCCCCTCTTCTCTGGGGAGCAGGGTCTCTATGAGTGGCTGCCATGGGCTGAAGAAGGAATGGTGGCTGGCCTCGTGACACACACTGAGCACAAAGGCTCTCTGAGCAGTTCTAAGTCTTCTTCAGCCCACACAGGGCCCACGCTCCTGCCACAGCGCTGCTCACGAAGGGGCGACTCTCACCTTGCTCACTCTGCAGGTCTTTCAGTCTGCAGCACAGCTCCTCCACTAAGGTCTCGATTCCAGAGCTCTGGGAGACAGCAGAAGGACTGTTAGCTCACCACCAGGTAGAGAAACGCAGGCACTCACATAGAGACACTCACCAATCTTCTGTGTTCCAGAAGAAATACATTACTAATACTCAAATAGCAGTTTAAAAATCCACCAGTAGCTGGGTGTGGTGGTACATGGTTGTTAACTGCAGCACTTAGGAGGCTGAGGCAGGAGGATAGCCTCGAGTTCAATGCCAGCCTGGTCTACAGAGTGAGTTCAAAGCCAATGTGAACTACATAGGGAGACTCTGTCTCAAAAAAACCAAAATAGGAGCTCGGCCCCTTTCCAAGATGGCGATCGGCCGACTGCCACCTTCTTCTGGGGGCCGTGTGAGATCAGATGACTCAGACACAGAGATAATAGAACTACGGAGGACAGTGCATCTACCTGGACCTCCAATATTTCACAGTGTCCTTGCCCAAGCTCCAGATTGCTGCCTTTCCTACACTCCACGAAAGATCAGGTGTGCACTCATGGAAGGCTATTTTGAGACAAGCAGTGGATGCTCCCAGCCAGGAGTCATCTTTGTCACCAAGAAAGGGTGACAGATCTGTGGAAACCCTAGAAACTCGTCAGTTCAGAACTGCATGAAAAAACTGAAGCCAAATTCCAAGAACTAGGGATCCTACTTTCAGAGAAGGGACGTAAGTTACCAGCCACCTCGTTGTTGACTCTCTTGCCCCTGTATCTCCTATGAGCTTCCTGGCCTGAATTCATTTTTTAGAAAATAAAAATTTATTCTGCTTTGGTTACAAAAGTAAGGCATCTAATAAAGAGTATTCAATTAAAAAAAAAAAAAAGAAAAACCAAAATAAATAAATAAATAAATCCACCAGCAACAAAAACATTATTAAGTATCTATTGTGAATATGGTCTATACAGATTCAACACAAAGAAAAATCACAAAAAAATTCATCTTGGTCTTTTAGGAGTTCAAGGTCTAAAGAAAACAAGGTGATTTTTTTTCTTTTTAAAAGTGAACTCTCATGACTACAACAAGAAAAGCAATACAGAAAATAAGTCAATGCTGGGAGTGAATGTGAAAGCTTTGCTTTCCTTTAAAGGTTAGTCAGGAGTCAGAGAGAAGCCTCCATACAGAACTGGAGCAAAATTTAGGAACAGTGTTTGGACAGATCCAGAAGTGGGAGGATAAAAAGAAGACCCAGCTTGTAAAGAAAAATTAATGTTGCAAACAGGCACAAGCAAATAATCTTCCACTATGCAGACTTTTAAACTTTTCATAGTCTTGATTTCTTGCAAGAAGAAAAATCTTACAATGGACAAAAAAGCTGAATGTATATTTCTTAGAACTTTAGATTTATTTAGTGACAAAGTCCTATTTAAGTCAGACTCAAGTCTCTCTCGGTGGGCACCACCAACCAGACGCACAGGATGAAGCACTGGGTGCCCTTACCGGGCCTGGAAGGACTAAAAATAGAACTTTACCCCATTCACTCAACTCAAAATGACTCAGCACAAGTACTACAGATTCCTGAACAAGAAACCCCTCAGTTACACAGTTGGAGCAGCAAGATTACCGATTACAATAAAAACAATTAATTGTGTGAACATCCACAGTTACATTCTATCCACATTATGCCACAGCTTCTAACAGGGATGCAGGAAAATGGGCTGAACCAGTGTTCTTTTCCTTTAAAAACACTCTTAGAAGCCATGGCAGATGTTACTCCGACACACTGGTGGACCCCACAATTCCATCAGAGAGGGTCTGCTTACCATAATGCTCGAGGTGCGATGAGGACAGCAATTATATTCCAACTCCCCAGAGCAGGAAACTGACACTGGGTCAGCTGACTGGCCACACACTGCTCTGCACAGCAAGCTTATGTGGCTGTGTCTGTGACCCCAGGGCTGTCTCCAGTGCAGGACACAGGACAGGACCTCCAGAGACTGAGCGAGCTCCTTCCCGTACTCTAAACGGGCTGCACAGAACCACCCTTACAACCTAGTGACTAGGGATTTTCAGTGCTTTGACTGGGAAACTACACATACAGATACCTAGTTATAGAGGGGAGCAAAAATTTTTACATATTAGATATAATTTATATTCTCTATCTTTATGTATATTTGCTCTCACATATAAACATGCAAATTTTTAGGTATCTTCTCATATGTAAACAGCAATGGAAACAAAGAGCTTAATTCTTGCTCTGTGTGTAAAAGCAAGCTTTATGACAGGTTTTTGTTCTTTCCTTATCTACCTGCAGCCTTCCACTTACACTTTTAAAAACAATCACAAGGGCCTGGGATTACCATAATAGCAAACCAAGAAGCTTAAAGGGATGTCAGAAGCTGCCACTGTACCCTGCTGTGTCCTGGCAGGTACTCTACAGTGTTAATTTAGAACTGTTACTAAGAAATTTTATTCACTTTCCTAGTTGTAATAATATAACCTATTAGAGAATTTTAATAATGACATTTTAGTAGTGTAACACATCCCTGGGGCATTCAAGAATATTTTGAGAGCCTATAGCATCTTAAGAAACAAAGATTAGAATACAGTACTGGGGTTTTGGGGGGTGCTGGGGATTGAACTCAGGGCCTTGGGCTTAGGCAAGAACTCTACCACTTGAGATAAATATCTCCAACCCCTGTACTGGTATTTTAATAACAACTCTACAGAAGCCCAGATTGGGCTGGAGAAAGTGCTGATATTCTGCAACTGAACTTGGCCTTGCTTCTCTCATGATAAAAGCAACTCCTCCAAGTAACCTGCAGAGCACAGGACACTCTAAGATTCAGGTCACAGCGCTCTAGAGCTGCAACACACTGAGCCACACGTGGGACCAGCAAGTTCAGGAGGTGCTCCGTAAGCAGCGTTCAGAAGCCTGGCCATCTAGGCACCTGCTGATCACGAACTCATTCACCAAGTAGACAGTGGTGACTGCCACCCTGCTACCCTCACAGGCAGTGAAGGACTGTGTGCTCTCCCTTTCTCTGAACCAAGACCACCACCAGTTCTCTCTCGAGATTCTCCTGGGCAGGCAGGCACACATATCACACCGTCCCGATCTCGTCGCCTTGGCCACTTCACTGTTGGTGGCATTTCCAGACTCTGAATGTCTCTCATTTGACCCCTTCCAAAGTGCCTCCAACTGCTGCAACCTGAGTTTCCAAGGAGAGGGGAAGAACTAGAGCTATGTGAACACAGCCATTCAACCCCTCTGCCCCGCCCAGACGCCCTGGCCTGCTCTTTCCTGAGCAGCACTGCGTCCCCAAGGCTGTGCCACTCTGCCTCACACCATGAACAGGTCAAAGAGTTCGGAACTGGTAGAGATGGAGCCTGAGTCCTTTCATTTCTGCAGATTCTTACTTGCTCCCTGAAAAACCCCTATCGTTTACCATCCTGTAACATTCTTGGTGATTCTCCATCTGCTCCACACTTCCCACCCTTTTCAACTTATGACCCTATTAACCTAAAGGGAAGAGACAGTCTGCTTTGCTCGGTCACACCTGGCCCAGATGTTCCCTCCACCTCATCCTGTGATCCAACCTATATCTTTCACTCAGTGGTACCTAATGTCTGGCTCCACTTGCATGTGGTGTGGTGGAGTTAGAGATCTGGGTCTGAAACCAGAGTGAACTATGTGACCCCACATAAACCAGGTGCCTGTCACAGCCTCAGTTTCCACATCTGGAAGATGGTGCTAATGACTGTGGATGCATTTCCCAATAGCTGCTTTCTGGGCTTCCTGCTCTGTATCCTTCATTCTTTTCTCTCCTATTTACCTTTGTTTCATCTTTCTGTGCTACTTCCCACAAGATCTTTCTCAGCTAGACACTCCAGCCTTCTCCTGAGTTTTTCACGACTATTACCATGTTAGAATTTTCAAGAGATCATCTTGTCCTTTGTTGCTTCTTTACAGCAACCTTTTTTTCTTTTTTCTTTTTTTTTTTTTTTTTTTTTTGGTGCCGGGGATTGAACTCAGGGCCTTGTGCTTGTTGGGCAAGCACTCTACCACTGAGCTAAATCCCCAACCCCTACAGCAACCTCTTTCTTAGAAATGTTCCACTCTCTCACCACTGGGACACAAACCTGCATGTCAGGGTCCAGCAACCGGGCAATAGAAAGGAACAGGGAGTTGCCATCAATCTGCAGACCTTCATTCGGTCCCTAGTTTTCCTTACAGTATCTTCTTGTAATGCAAAAAGGACATGCAAGGACACCTGGTGTCCCAAAGCCCAGAACCTGTGTCTCCAACCTCCCAATAATGACAGGCAGAGGAAAGCCTATTCTCCCTTGGCACCGCACTGTGTGTCTGTCCCAGCCCTGGGCCCTGGTGTGGCCCCCACAACGACTCCCACGAGGGACTGGCCTTCACCACCACGTGTTAGCAGGCAGGACCAAGGCCCTTTTAGAAGGCTGAGTCCTGGGCTCTACTTGCCAGGCAGAGGAGGTCACAGCTCCCAGCTGTGCCTGTGGAAGCAGCAATTCTGTGGGACAGCAACTCCACCACTGCACTGCAGCCACACAGACCCCACGCCAGATGGCACAACTACCCAGGTGAGCCCCAGCCAGTCCTTACCATGCAGGGAACTACAATGGCTTCCACACCTCACCCTGTGCAGTGTTCCTTTTAGTCTTTCGAATCTTAAACAGATGTTTCAAGCAGAGCTGAAAGATGAGTAGGAGGAAACCCAACTAGGTGTGGAAGGAACAGCTACAGGTGATAATAAACACACTGAGGAGCAAAGGATCAATTCCATAGTTCAGTGATTAGCTTCTTAAGCCCCTGTAAAATCAAGTACTGAACTAACAATCTAGCCAGGAACCGAAGAGTGAGGGACTGAGAATACAAGCAAGGGTCCATAAATTAGTGTCTCCAGAGGCCAGGACAGTAACGCCAAGTTTTAAAATTCCAAACCCCAGCCCTGAACACAGGAGGAAGGACAAAACCTGGCCTGTCTCCACCTCTTACACGCACCTGCACTGAGACGATGACACAGACGAGGAGAAACACATCCAGCCAGTGGACACCTCGTGTGCAGGAAGGACAGGGCCAGGTACAGACAAGGCACTCTTCCAAAGAGCGACAAGCTGTCACCTGTGTGGGGGACACTGGCCTGTTACACATAGTGAGAAAGTGACAGGACGAGACTCAGGAAAGGAACTCCACCTCACATCTGCGTGCCTGCAGGGTGAGGCAGGGCGAGGCAGGGCAAGGGGCGTGATATGGAGGGCATCAAGCTGCATGATGTCCATGAGTCTCCACGCATCCACGGGAGCAGAACCCTTCAACTTGGACGGAAGGCTCCCGCTTCCGCTCCCTCCTAGCACAGGCCAACCCGGAAGGATCCACGCTTTTACACACACAGACGAGCGTGCATTTCTCACTTTCACGGGGTACGGGGTGGCAGTTCCTCTTTCACTCAGACATCCGCACTGCTCCAGGTGAACTTTAACTCCCCTTGGGCCTGGAGGCCTGGAAGGCTCTGGGGGAACATGTGGAAGTGCCCTTCACACCTCACTCATCAATTAACGAGAAGGCCCATGCTATTCCAAACCGAATTTAGAACAGTTCTTTTTTATAAGAAAAATAAAGTTTCACAACAAAATAAGAGAATAACAATAGCTAATACCATGGGCACTATTATTTTCAAAGTAGTTACTTAGAGTACAAGACACAGACAAAGATTCTCTCTTACAAAGAAGAAACAAACAGATAATAGCACAAAACTTGCCTTTCAATAAATAGAAGAGGTTTTTTGTTTTTTGAGACAGGGTCTTACGATGTTGTTTGGGCTGGCCTCGAAATCATGGTGATCTGCCACCATATCCACCTCTAACACAGATACATTTTTGTCTTTTTTGGGGAGTGCTGGGGATCAAACTCAGGGCCTTGAGCTTGCTAGGCAAGCACTCTAACCACTGCGCTAAATCCCCAGCCCAAAAATACATTTTTAAAAGCTCCGAGACACCCGAGCAATATGGAACTGTTCATATAGAGTTTAAAAACACGCCAAGTGACACTACACATTTGTATGCACATTGAGCAGTGTTTGGTGAAAGTATAAGAGTAGTCGGGTAAGTGGGAACCTCTCCAAGAGGCAGAGAGGACGGTGGTCGCTGGGGAAGGGCGAGTGGGTAGGCTGTGTGCCAGGTCCCAACCCGTGTCCCCGGGGGGGCAGGGGACCAGTACCATTCTCCAGCCTGTGTCTGCTGTCACAGCCTCTTGCCCAGTCTTATCTCTGCACCACAGCCCACATGGGCCTATTCATATGTCCTCTGCTCATCACCTTGATTTTTACAGCAGTGCTCCCACTTGTTTTCCTTCCCACACTATCAGCTTTTCAAAATCTGAAAGACCAGAAGTTTCCTGTAGAAGCCCCGTGTCCAGCACTTCTAAGCAGATGAGGAGACTGGGCTGGGTGAACGAAGAGCATGTTCCCCTCTGCTCTTGCAAGCTCTCTGAAGCCCCGAGGAGCTCTGCTGCAGCCCCCCACATTCCATTCAACCCATAATCACATCCACCCTTCCACAAACACTCCTGCCCAAGGTTCCTTCTCTTTCCTCAGCGAGAAGCCCAGAAGCCTGTGCACCAGGCTGCTCTGAATCCTGCCTTATCTCTGTCCCAGCTTATCAGCTCTGCCTCGTCCAACCGGTTCTCGCCATCACCCCCTGCCCTCTGTCCCCTCTACTGGTCTTTCCCCACACAGCAGCCCCCTGCTGCAGTTGGCACTGGAACCCCCTCCTCCAAATGCCCCACACCTCCTGGCTCTGCAGAGGAAAGCTGCCAGGGTCCTCACAAGGGCCTTTAGGTTTCCCTGGGTGCTCCAGCCCCATCTCCTGACTCCAGAGATAAGGCCAGGCTTCCTCAGGCAGGGCCGGCTCCGGCCACACAGTGACTGAGAGCAACCTCAGCCCTGAACCCCTGGCTGCTTCTCGGGGGTCTGGCTGGGCAGTGCAGGGAGTATCACCCTTTTTTACAAGGTCCACTTCACTCAGTTCAAGGATTCAACAAATGCTGCTCGTCATCGTTTAGACGCTCTTATTACTCAGGGTTAGGTTAAAAGTCAGCATGCCAAGAAACAATATATACGGCCACATAAGCCTGAAGCAAACCTCGATGAGACGCTCTGCATGTACAACTCTGGACAGCACACAATTGCATTTATAAAAGATGAAGATGCACCCTGCACTTCCACTACCAACAAGAATTCTACCAGGTGGAGATGGCATGCAACTGTACTGGCAGCTACCAGGGAGCCTGAGGCAGGAGGATCAGGAACTCAAGGCCAGCCTGGGCAACATGCTGATAACGACAGATGCTTTTAGAGGAACAGTCCACATTCAGCTATAATAATCATACTATACCTAAGTGTAGGGGGAAAGAATTCATCTCACTTGACAGGATCACCACTCCCTAACCTCCCTACACTGAATCTTCTACCGCCTATAGTGCTGTCTTATGATCACACCATTAGCATTTCCATCTACTAGATAAAAACTCGGACTGGTGATCCCTGGTGGTGTAAAGGGTGTGCTATGTAGAGCCCACAGGCATCCGGCCGCAGTTGGAAAGTACAGCATAATACCATGGGTGTTACCAACCTTGGTACATATTTAGGAAATGAGCAACATACTCATAGGCAAGCACTCACTGTGGCAGTAAAATAATAAAATAAACTTTTGCATTGTGATTTCCTATGTAGGTCCTCCTTGCTCCTCTCTTTGCACTGAAGCCAACAAACAGATTCTAAAAAGAAGACTTACAATTCATAAGTTACCACATCAGTTCTTTGTATTGCTATAAAACATAATTCAAAAGAGTTCTGTCAGTTGTGGTGGTGCACACCTAAAATCCCAATACTCAAGAGGCTGAGGCAGGGGCATCACCAGGGGTTCAAGGCCAGCCTGAACGACACAGGGAGACCCTGTCTCTAAAAACCAAAAAGAAAAAAAAGTTTCGGTTCTTTTCTTTGCATCCCAAAAGTTAGTTTACAGGGTCTGCAAACTGAAGCCTAAAGCATAGCAGGTGACTGTGGAGTGGGCTCAAATATGGCCAGCACATTCATCCCCTCAGCCAATGTGGATTTGCTAGGATTAAAGGAAGCATTATTAGGAAAATGCAGGGGAATGATTTTTTTAATAAAATGTGAAGCAAAGAGAAAGGCAGGGTACATGTGTTTTAGTGGGGTTGAAATAAAAATCCACCTGTGCCAGTCAGGCAAAGAAAAGAGTTTTCTAAAGTGATATGCTAAGAACTCAAAAGATCTCTCTCTGCAAGCCGCTGTCCTCCTGTCAGGTTCTCCGCACATAGCAGGCCCAGCCAGCATGCATCACACATGCAGAGAGCAGACCTCGAGAGCAGGGTATGTGTCACTCCTGTGCTAAGGCTCTGATCCTTCTCTTCGTCCAGGGAGGCCGTGGCTGCTCTTGTGCTCAGCTAACCATGGGTCCAAGGCCACAGTCATTGCTCAGCAACTTTGGTCTGAGGAAGAAACACCATCCTTTCCCAGACTGATGCCGCTCTACTGCTCTACTCCTATTTCCCTCCCAACCATGACTCAGCAGCTTCTTTGGACTTTGCTCAAAAGAATTCTCCTGAACTAACCTCTGATTTGTCAAGACCATCTGCACTTTGCATTCCTTTCAAAGCTCCTAGTTACTTTACCAATCTACTCCTTCAGTGTTGCCAGAGGACACCTCTGGGTCACTGCCTAGCTCCACCCTTTCCTGCAGCCCGCCTCTCACTCACTGCCCTCCCCCTCGCACCATTTATTCAATCAGGGGCCGACACCAGGCCCACACAGCACCAGTCTGATTCTCTCTGACCAAATGGGTGTGGGATACTGGCGGTCCCTGGTCAGGCTGGGCTGCAGCTGGGCTGGCCACTCCTGCCCATGAGGATGCTAAAACAGCCAGAACAGAGAAGGACAGGAAGTCACTCAGAAGCAGACAGAAGCAAATGAGAGACTGGGTCATTAGAGAAAGTGACCCTCAGTTCGGGCACCTCCCGAGGCCACAACACTTCCAGCTCTTGATTCCAGTGCAATTGTCCCGATTTCCTGTATGTCTGGTCTGTTTCTTCTTGAAGGAGGGTAATTATGTTTCTACTTGTGCTAATGAACCATTACCTGACTGTGTTGTAAAAGCAGTAACTTTCAAACTCCTATCCAACAGGACATGAGGCAGCAGCTTTGGGCAAGTCCACATTAAAAGCCAAAGGGTGGAGGAGAAAGACAGCTGAGAGAGGAAAAGGGTCTCATGACAGGTGAAGCTCTTCAGAAAGGGTGTGGCAGCACAGGCCTATAATCTCAGCACTCAAGAAAGGCTGAGGCAGGATTCCAACGTCAAGCCCAGCCAGAACAATTTAGGCCGCTTAGCAAGACTCTGACTTAAATTTTGAAGAACTGAAAAAGGACAGGGGGTGTAGTCCAGTGCTAAGGCCCTGGTATGGATCTCCAATACGAAACAATGACAGTAAAAAATTATTTTTGATTCAGTCCAAGAGAAATTCAGGAACTTTTATGTGTACTGCAGGATGTGCAGGCCGTGATACCCGTGGTTACACAAGGTCCACACGCACACAGCAGGGAGGTCCTGAACTAGATGAGTGCAGAAGTGGGAGACAGCAGATGGGGGAAGGGTTCACAGCGTGTACGGCAGGCGGCACCAGGCAGAATAAACTTGGTAAGAGCATCACGAGAAGCAAAACTGGGGTCCTCGCCCACCACTGCACACTGTCTCAGGAAGTTGGAATCTGTAAGCCAGGACCTGCAACTTCATCTTGCATCATTAATGTACGAATAGTAGTCAAGCAAAACAAATTTTTAAATAGTTTTGATTTCAGAGATCACATCTCAGTTATAAGGATTCTTAGTATTTTAAATAGGTGATCATATTCTAAAATTATTTTATTTTAGGATACTAAAAAAACCATGAGAAACATTTCATATCAACTATTAAAAGAATAAAAATCCTATTTTCTAAAAAACTAAAAATTATGACTTATAAGCAAATACACTGCTCTTAAAGTACTAGAAATGTAACCAAGAGAAATGATATAGACTATAGAAAAAAACCACATACACAATATTCCAGTTCAAAAGCAAGCTAAATACAGTATCTAGTAGTAACTATGTTATACTGCTGCTGGAACATTACTTGTTAAAATAAAACTTAGACACTAAAAGGAATAGGCAATGTAATAACAGGACTATTAGAACATTAAATCGAAAAAGTACCTACAAAAGAGCATGTCTTACGAAACAAAATATATTAAACATTTCATAAGGAAAAATACAATGTTCACATTTCCGTGGTAAGATAATGAGTAGTTTACGTCCAAGGTTTTCTGGTCAAATTGTTGTATTGGTACATTTTCTTTTTTTTTTTTTTAAGTTTTATTTTAATGGTACATTTTAGATGTAGATAGTGTGTATTGGTACATTTTTCTCCCTCCTTTTTTTTTTTTTTTTTTTTTTTTTTTTTTTTTTTTTTTTTTTTTTTTTTTTTTTTGAGACAAAGTCTCACTATGTAGTCCAAGCTGGCCTTGAATTCACTATGTAGCCAGGCTGGCCTCAAACGCCCAGCAATCCTCCTGCCTCAGCCTCCCGAGTGCTGCGATCACAGGTGTACACCACCATGCACGGCTTGTATTTGTAATTTTCTGAAACACCCTTCTCTTGTCAGAAATAAAATGTAAACTTACTTCGTCAGAAGCAGATCGAAGACACTGGACAGCAGCCTGCTTTTTCATTTCTTCTAGTGTTAGATCTGAACACTTCTTCTTACTCTTTCCCCATTTCTTATAAGCTCCTTTCTCCCAGCCCAGGAAGATGTCGTTCTCCTACAATAAGATTGCAGCAAGTTAGATGGCAAGAACAGAATAACAAGGTTCAAGAACTACTGCTTCTGGGGCTGGGGTTTAGCTCAGTGGTAGAGCACCTGCTTAGCAAGCACAAGGCCCTGAGTTCGATCCCCAGCACCGCCCCCCCAAAAAAGAACTACTGCTTCCACTAACTTACATATACATTTCTCTACCCAAAATTTATAAAACAGGACACACTAAGTATGGCAGTGCACACCTGTAATCCCAGCACTCTGAGAGGCTAGAAAGTTCACCCCAGCCTGGGCAGCTTAGGACTCTGTCTCAAAATAAAAAATAAGAAAAGGGCCAAGGATGCAGCTCACATGCAGGCTCTGGTTTCAATCCCCAGTACTGCAATCAATCAATCAATCAACCAGGAAAATACAAAATAAAGGACACACTAATAAATTAAGAAACCAGAACATTCTCAATTTCAAAAGAATCCATTTGTCAGGTATTTATTAAAGTACCTAAAGTGTTTATGGTTTACTATTTATCATCTTAATAAATCTGATCACTTAGAGTACATGTTAATTGGTAAACTCACATGGCTGCATAAAATATAAATATCAGTATAAATTCTATAAACTATAAACAAAATTAAATATCCTCTCTTCTATAATTCTTACTCTTCAATAATAAGTTATTCACGTTACTATCAGATTTTACAGCTTCATAGTTACACGGTCCAGCTCCTATTTCTTATATATTACAGGCTAAAATTCAACAGATTTGAAATATTTTATTAGGATTTTAAGTTTATTTCCTCCTGCTTATACATGTCTGTTGTAAAAATCTAAAGAAAAGGCCAGTCGAGGTGGTACACGCCTGTAATACCAGCACTCTGGGAGGCTGAGGCAGAAGGATCACCAATTTGAGCCCCGCCTGGACAACCCAGCAAGTCTGAGTCTCAAAATAAAAACTCAAAATATACTTCAGTGCAACTCTATGTACTACAGCTCTGCTAATGAGAAGAGTGCAAAGTTGGTGTTCCCTAGCCACCAATACCAACCAACTTTAAGCTGGGGATGGTGGCACAAACCTGTAGTCCCATCTACTCAAGAGGCTGAGACAGGAGGATGGCCAAAACCCAGGAGCTTGAGGCCAGGCTCGGCAACACAGTGAGATCTGTCTCACATAAAACCAAACCAACTACAAATAACTCAGCTGTTAATGTTTTGTCCTCAATTTCTTTACGTTGTGGTAAAATGCACATAAAACATACCGTCTTCACCATTTTTAAAAAAACAGTTTTACTGACATGTAATTCACATACCATAATATTTACTTGTGTGTGTGTGTGTGTGGTGTGTGTGTGCATGCACATGCATATGCACACATGTGCTGAAGACTGAACCCAGGACTTTGCAACAGTGACCGCTATCTAATTTTAAAACAGTCGTCACCCTAAAAAGAAACCTGGTACCCATGAGCAGTCACTTCCCAGTTCTCTCTCCTAAGCGCCTAGAGTGGCACCACCTAAACTGCTCTCACTCAGCATGGTGCTTGAAGGTTCATCCACATCAAGCATGTATCAGCACTTGGTTCCCACTAGCATCAGCTGTATGGAACACTTACATTTTGTTTATCCAGTCATCCACTGACATTTGAGTAGTTTCCTCTTGGCTATTACCATTTTTGTTCTCTAGTACTGGGGACTCAACCTGGGGCCTTACGCATGCTAGGCAAGCACTTCATCACTGAGCTACATTCCAAACCCTTTATTTTGATTATATTTTGAGAAAGAATCTTGATATATTGGCCAGGTTAGCCTTGAACTTGTAATCCTCCTGCCTCAGCCTCCTGAGTAGCTAGAATTATAAAGTGTACTGCCGCACCCACTCATCTTTTGCTATTATGAATAATACTGCTATGAATATTCAAGTATAAGTTTTTTTTGGGTTTTTTTTGGTGCTGGGGATCAAACTCAGGGCCTTGTGTTTGTGAGGCAAGCACTCTAATCACTGAGCTAAATCCCCAGCCCCAAGTATAAGTTTTTGTATGGACATACATTTTCAAGTCTTGTGGATATATACCTAGGTGTAGAATAGCTAAATACATAATAGTGAAGGAAATAATACTAATAAATAATACTAGAGGAAATAAATCAGGCACAGAAGGTTAAATATTGCATGTTTTCTCTAACATGAAATATGAGAAACACAAAATACAAATAATTTAAAGAGCAAAATAAAAAAGAGATGGTAGAAAACAGGAAGGTAGACTCTGTGGAGATAGGAAGTGGACCTGAGCGGGGAGTGGAAATCATGAGGGAGAATGATCAAGATTTGATATGTAGGTCTAGGGATTTAGGTCAGTGATTAGAATGCCTGACTCGCAAGCACAAGGCCCTAGTTCGGTCCCCAGCACCAAAACAAACAAACAAACAAACAAACAATTCAATATGTACATGTACCAATTCCCTAAGATGAAAGTAATTACTATCTATACAAACATACACTAATATTTTTTAAAAAGATTTTAAGAAAGAAGTAGAATAAATATTTACTTTGTTGATGAAGTAATCACTATGCCAAACTTTAAGCTATACTACAATGCCACAGTAACACACGCAATACGGTACTGGCACAAAAGCAGAAATGTAGCAGGGTGTGATGGCGCATGCCTGTAATCCCAGCACTCAGGAGGCTGAGGCAGGAGGATTGCTGTGAGTTCGAGGCCAACCAGGGCTATATAGTGAGTTCAAGGCCAGCCTGAACTGCATAAGGAAAACCCTATCTCAAAAAATAAAAAAAAAACAAACAAAAGCAGAAATGTAGAGCAATGAAATAGAAGACACAGAATCAAATCCTAGCACCTACAACCATTTGACTTTAAACAAAGAAGCCAAAAACATATGCTGGAGAAAAGATGCTTTTTTAGAAATGGTGCTGGGAAAACTAGAGGTCCACATGCAGAAAGTTTTAGTTAGATCCCTCTCTCTCACCTTGTACTAAATCAAACCAACATGTATTAAAGAGTTAGATATCAAACCAGAAACACTGAAACCAGTGGAAAACAACACAGGGGAAGGAACACCTGAAGCCATAGGCATGAATACTTCTTGAACAGGACTTTAAGAGCACAAGAAATGTCAGGTATCAACAAATGGAACTACACCAAAACAAGAAAATTCTGCACAGCAAAGGAAACAACAGAGTGAAAAGACAACCCACTGAATGGAAGAAGTCTTTGGTAGCTACTACTCTTCTGGTAGAGGATTAATATCTAAAAACTGATGCCCATAACAGTGAACCCAATTCCAAAAAAAGTACACAAATGAACCAAACAGACTTCTTCGAAGACGTTCAAATGGACAAAAAGCATATGAAAAAATGCTTCATAACTCTAACCATTAGAGAAAGGTGAATTAAAACTGCCCTGAGGCCAGGCATGGTGGCACACACCTGTAATCCCAGCACTCAGGATGCTGAGGCAGGAGGATCAATGTGAGTTTGAGGCCAGCCTAGAATATACAGCAAGGCCCTGTCTAAAACAAAACAAAACAAAACAAAAAAATCCAAAAAGCCAAAAAACTGCACTGAGATTCCATCTCACCCCAGAAAGAATGGTTAGCATCAAGAATGAATAACTATCTTAAAGAACGAAAAAACAATAGATACTGAGGAGGCTGTGGGCAAAAGAAACCCTCCTACATTGCTGGTGAGAACTGATGCATTCACGACCAGACCATAAATCCTATGTCTTGCTGCCAGGTGGCTTGAACCACCAGTGGTACATGCAAGACTGTCCATGTATGACTGTACCATTTGTACCACCAGTGCCATAAGCTGCAGGATGAGACAGTCATGCATGTATCACTGGTAGTTCAAACCAGTGGGAACACGCTTAAACTAGAATGTCAGTATGTAAGTCAATATGGAGATTCCTCAAAAAACTACACATTTTTAGAAATACCATGTGACCACATGACCCGGCTATCCCTCATCTGGGCATATTCTTTTTTGGGGAGTGGGGGTGCTGGGGATCAAACTTTGGGCTTAAAGACTGTGTACTATATAGTGATACATACATACAGCACAATTCATAGTAGCTAAGCTGTGGAAACAGCCTTGATGCTCATGAACAGATGAATGGATAAAGAATGTGATCTACTTACACAATAGAGTATTAGTCATAAATAAGAATGAAATCATATCTTTTGCAGGAAAATGGATGAAACTAGAAGCCATCATATTAATAATGTGAAACTAGCCAGACTGAAAAAGTCCAATACTGCATGTTTTCTCTTATAGGAGAAAATAAACAACTAACCAACCAAATAAATATAGAAGATGACAGAAAACCAGTAGGTAAGCTTCTGGAGACGGGGAAGATGATTAGCTGGGGCGTTCGGGGTAGGGTGTTAATGGGAATGAAACTGATTATGATGTTAAATGCATGTATCAACTTCCCAAAGAAACCCCACCATTATGTAATATTACCATTACATAATGTGTGTAATACACATCACCATTATGTAATAATAAAAAAGAAAAGAAGAAGCACTGGGTCATATGTTAACTCTTATGCTTAACCTACTGGTAACTGCCAGCCTATTTTCCAAAGCAGCTACTTTTTCAATCACATTAGCAATTTATGGGGGTTCCAATATTTCCCAGCCCCTGATTATCTGTGACTGCCCATGCTATTTAACTATCTTGGTGGGTGTGAAGTAGTATCTAATTGTGGCTATAACTTCCCTAATGACAAATGATGTCAAGCAGGCTTCCACTTGCTTAATGGCATTTGTGTATCTTCCTTGGACCAACGTCTACACAAACCCACTGCCCAGTTTAAAATTGGATTTTCTTTTCATTGTTGAATTGTAAGAGTTCTTTATCTGTATATATACCAATTATCAGGTATACTTTTTGCAAATGTTCTGTCCCATTCTGTAGGCTGTCTTTTCTTCTGAAGTACAAAAGTTCCAAGTTTGATAAAGTCTAATTTATTCACATCTTCTTGAGCTGCTCATGCTTTTGACACCTACGAAGTCACTGCATAATCCAAGTTATAAAGATATATTCCCATGTTTTCATCTAAGAGTTCTACAGCTTTAGTTCTTACATTCAAGTCTGTGGTCCATTTTGAGTTAATCTCTGAATATGGAATGAGGCAGGGCCCAACTTCAGGACTACTCTTTCTGCACTGAATAGTCCCGATGAAAACCAAATGACTATAAATGTAGACCTGTTTCTGGACTGTCAGTCCCACTTCACTGGTTTATACATCTCATCATATGCCAGTACCAAACCGTCTTGATTACTGGAACCTTGTAAGAAGTTTAGAAACTGGGAAGTGTTTCTTGGAAGAGTCCTCCAATGTTGTTGTTCTTTTTTCAGTATTTTTTTTTTTTTCTGAATGGGGGATTCTGAGTCCTTTGCATTTCCCACATATATTTCAGGATCTGCTTGTCAATCTCTGCAATAGATGGCTAGGATTCTGACAGGGATTGTGCTCAATCTGTAGATCAGTTTGGACAGTACTGTCATCTTTTTTTTTTGTTGTTTCTCCCCTCCTCCCCTCCCCTCCCCCTTCCATTCCCCCACCCTTCCCTATTTGCAACAGGTTTATTTACATTTTTCCATTTTTTTCCCTTTCATCTTACTTTTCCTTTAACCTTCCTTCTTTTTCCCCCTTTTCCCTATCTAGTTCTCCTCTCTTTTTTCAGTACTGTCATCTTAATGATATTAAGTTTCCCAATCATAAACACAGGATATTCTTCTATTCATTTAGGTCTTTCTTGACTTGCTTCAATGATGTCTTATAGTTTTTAATGCCTAAGTCCTGTGCTGGTTTTTGCTAAATTATTCCTAAGTATTTTATTCTTTTTTTTATACTATTGAAAACCCAATTGTTTTCTTTTTTTTCTTTTCTTTTTTGGGTGCTGGGGATCAAACTCAGGCCCTTGCGCTTACCAGGCAAGTGCTCTACTGCTTGAGCTAAATCCCCAACCCCTGGAATTGTTTTCTTTATTTAATTCCTTAGGATTTTCTACATACAAGATTGTTATACATGACTGTCTTGCTTCTTTCTTTCTAATCTGGATGTCTTTTATTTCTTTTTCTTAACTAACTGTCCTGTTAATGGTGACTTACTGAGATTTTACATCTTTCATCTTTAAAAATGTCTTTAAACAAACAGATACTGTCAAAAGTGATATGAATCCACAAGTATGAGTTTAACATATTAAATGCTAAGGAAACATTCACAGAATTCCCAGTCTTCTGCTTTTGTATTTTACTATGTCAGTACACTGCGGGTCAGTCCCTTCCAAGTGATGGAAGCTCCTCAACTGAATAGAGAGGTTCTGTGATAAATAAATTTCCTTTTTTTGCAGGGGGGCATATTGCTGGGGATCAAACTCAGGGCCTTCGGCTTGCAAGGCAAGCACTCTACCATTTGAGCTAATTCTCCAGCCCCTCCTTTCTATCAAAGTATGAAGAATGCTGCTGAAACTGCAGTTTGAGCTTAACAATACACACACTGAAAATCTATGTAGGAATTGAGATTTCTCGTTTTAACTTTTGACAAAATGATGACATGTATAAAACAGTTTGGTATTATTTATGATTTAAGCAGTTGTTAAAATGACTTTACAGCATTATAAATTTTGCAAACAACTGTTTTACCTTGCAAACATTAGGTTGAATGCATTAAGAAACATTAGCAACTGCAACAAAATCAACACAAATAGCATACTACTACATACACTTTTCTGGCACTCTTCTCTTTTCATTTATATTTAATAGCTCACTTATTCTACCTGGCTTAATGTGCTACATTGATGTGTTATAATTTATTAACTACCAGCACTGAACTAATCAGTTTGCTTTTTTTTTGGTGCTGAGGATCGAACTCAGGCCTTGTGCCTGCTAGGCAAGCACTCTAACCACTGAGCTAAATCCTCAGCCCACTAATCAGATTTTAAAAGAGTACAGTATAAAAAGATCCAAGAAATTTGTTTTACTTGTTATCTTTTTAGTCTCCTATGCTGTGCTCAAAGACAACCGATGCATAAACATCAAATACTAGGTACACACTGGAGAGTTACTCAAAGAATCAAAGATGGTTTTTCAAAGCCCTTATCTTGGCAGAACTCAAGTATGAAGAACTAAAAGCAGGTGTGCAAAAGAACTTCCCAATGTGACAGTCTATTTATACCAGGTATTTTCTAGACACTACTGTGAGGTAACATAAGGCTACAGTTTTGATTGATTCTCATGCTGTCTTCTATCAAAAAAAGGAGAGTGGGAACTGGAGGGAGAAAAGAACACAACATTCTAAAATACAGCTGGTATCACTGACGTCTGCTGCTAGCTGCAAGCACCCACCCTGCCTCCCACCTCTTCCTGTTCAGAGCCTCCTGGGTAACAGACCTGGTGTGCCTGAATGGGAAAAACGCCTCCCTCCTGCAGGCCCTCGCTGGGTGAATGCAAAATCAGCATGTTTCATCCGTTTGGCTGCCAGGATCGGCTCAGAGGCATGAAATGGTCAGAAATGAGCGAGTTGTGGTTTTTACTGGGAACCCAAGGAACACTTCTTTGGATACTGTGTGAGAAGATGATGCCAGAAATGTACCCACTGTCACTACCCTCTCCCTGCATGGAGCAGGTTCAAAACCAAACAGAAAAGAAGTGGGAGAGAGGCAGAGCAGAAGCTGTAATGACACTGTGAAGCTTGAATCAAACCAGGTGGGGCCAGCCCTACAGCTGGACCTTCAGCTACATGAACACTGCTCCTCTCACCAATCCAGGCAGGTTTTTGGTTCCTTTCGAATGAACAGTACAGCCAGAATTTGAGAATAGGACACAATGGTCAATCTATTGACATCGCACTGCTTGAAAGAACTGCTATTTGCCTCTAAAAATGAGATGTTCCAGCCAAACAAGCACACTTTCAGGCTAATTCTAGCCACTGTTCTCCCCCAGCTAGGTCTCTGGTCAAGAGTGGAGTTTTTTCTTTGTTTGTTTTTTTGTCTGCTGGGGATCGAACTCAGGGCCTTGTCCTCATGAGCCAAGCACTCTAACCACTGAGCTAAATCCCCAGCCCCGCTGTGACTTTAAAGCCAGTCTGGGCTCAGTAATGTGTGAGGTCATGTCAGAAGTTGCCGATATCTGCTATTGGGAACATTTAACTGTTTCAGAATAAACATTGCTGTTTTTCCTAGTAATTAAAAGAGGAATTGGGCATGAACACATACAACAAACACACACACACACACACACACACACACACACACACACAAAAGAGTGGAGTTTCCTCTCTGACCTCCCCGCCACAGTTGCCGAAGCAAGCGCCTGCCCTGCCACACCACCCTGTGCTGCCGTGGGCCAGGGCAAAGGTCTTTGTCTCCAGGACTGAGATACAAACCCTAGCATGGCACAGCGGGTTCTGCAGCAACCAGTTCCTGCGGGCGTCCCTATCCAGGCTTGGTCTGCCCCTCGCCAGACACCTTTCTGCCTTACAATATCAGCCCTTCTATCACCCTATCCCCTTCTTCTGCCTTCAAGAGTGCCCCACTCTCATCTCTCTGGGGTCCCTCCTGTGATCACCCCTGTTCTGCCCAGCACAGTGTTGCTGCAGATCCGTAAACCACAAACTGCAGCTCTTGGGAACCATCCTCGGTGGTCACTGTGTTCCTGGTGCCTGACTATGTCAGGCATGTGGAGGCAGCCTTTTTATTTGAGTAAAAAAGCAGAGACTGCAGATTTAGTTTAAGTAGTAGAATACTTGCCTGACAAGCTCAAGGCCCTGAGTTCAATCCCCAGCACCCAAATAAAAAAAAAAAAAACAGCAGAAATATGAATTTTGAGACAGGGTCTCGCTATGTAGTCCAGGCTGGCCTTGAACTCATGATCATCCTCCTGAGCGCTGGGATTATAGATGTACACTACCACACCCAGCTAGAAATATAAATTTTTAAAGTGTAATATTTATATTAAAAACTTTATTCCACGAAAATATTTTACATAAAAAAAATTTAAGTATCTTGGAAAGTATGCTGACCTGAGTTTGTGTCCCATCATCAGCACTAACTTCTATTCCAACATTTCAAATTCCTTAGACGGAAGAGCTTAGAGACTCTCTCCTAACAGAAGAGTTCACCCACAAGTCTGAACCTAATGGCAACAGTTTTTAAATTAACCATTTTCATACAAAAACCAAAGCCAATCATTATTATTCAAGGTTATTCCAACGACTTTGGAGAGAAGTCTCTAGCTTTATTCCGGATTTAACAACTCATGAACTATTAAAAATATGCTTTTGCCGCAAGCAACCCAAGAAACAATTCTGAAATGGACTAAAAGAACTTGTAACATACAGATTTATTGGTTAGTTTTCTCCTTAGGTTAATTGTTGTTAATAATTTGCATATGTGCTGGATGTGGTGGTGCATGCCTGTAATCCCAGCACTCAGGAAGTTGAGGCAGGAGGATTGATGCTGAATTCAAGGCCAGCCTGGACTATGTAGCGAGACCCTGTTTCATTAAAAAAAAAAAAAAAAACGGGGAGGACTGGGGGTTTAGCTCAGTGATTAGAGTGCTTGCTTTGTAAGCACAAGGCCCTGAGTTCGATTCCCAGCACCAAAAAAAAAAAAAGAAGCATATATCTAACTAGATTTTTTTCAAATATGGAATTTGTTCTATGCACCAGATTATACACAACATAACACATGGCTTCAAGAATAAGTCAGGTACAGGAGCACACACCTGTAATCCCAGCTACTCAGGAATTTATGACAAAGAGGACTACAAGTTTGATGCTACTTGACTAATTTAGCAAGGTCTTGTCTCAAAATTTTAAAAAGGAGTGGAAATATAGCTCAGGGTAAAATGCCCCTGAGTTTGATCCCTAGTACTACAAATAAACAAATAATTAAATAACATTCTATCACGTTACACTCTGATCTACAGTAACATTACAGGATTTACCAATCAAAAGCTGTTTTTGTTACCCTTTTTTATACTTCATAGCTTTGGTAAGATCTTTTAGGTTGGAGATAATTTTTCTCATGTCTAAAAGACATTGCTCCATTACACTCTCAAAAGCAACACAGAACCAGGTATGGTGGTGCACACCTGTAATCCCAACACTCTGGGAGGCTGAGGCAGGAGGATTGGGAGTTTGAGCTCAGGCTGGGCAGCAAGTTAGCAAGATTTTGTTTTAACATACAGAGAAAAAAGACGATGTGTAGTTCAGAGTGAAGGTCCTGGGTTCAATCTCCAGCGCCACAAAAAAACAAAACAGAAAAAGGCAACAGAAGTTGAGGTCCTAATTCTTTGTGTAAGGTCTATGTTATTTTTTTACTCTTTGGAAAGCTACAGCTTTCTCTTTATCCTGGGTGATTTTAATGACAAAGCCACATGTGTTGGAGAAGTGACCATGGTTTTACCAAGAGTTAGAGAGACTGATGCCCCCACTCAAAACCTCGGGTCCTGGACAGCCTTGGGCTGGCACCTGGCTCTCCGGGCTGCTTACCTGCGGCCTACCGTTAAGTCTTGCCCCAACCCACACAGGAGGCATGGCCAACGATCCCCACTGAGCCCAGCCTGGCAGTGCCCCT
The DNA here is from genome assembly GCA_004026905.1 of Hystrix cristata. Taxonomy (NCBI): domain Eukaryota; kingdom Metazoa; phylum Chordata; class Mammalia; order Rodentia; family Hystricidae; genus Hystrix; species Hystrix cristata. The sequence goes on along the minus strand of PVJO010008533.1, from coordinate 22,465 downwards.
GCCACAGTGACACCCAGCTCAAGGAAGCTACCTTGGGCCTCCAGGCCAGCCCATCTGCAGCCAAGTACCAGTGAGGGACTGTGGTAAAGCCACAAAGAACAGAACCGCCCAGCTGAGTCCTGCCTGAGTTCCAGTCTATGGAATCTATCAGGCGTAACAGAGTAACAGTGGGAATCTCAAGAGCGTGCAGGGGTATGTGTGTGTGCATGTGTCTGAAGTTAATAAGTTTTGGGGCAGTTTATTATGCAAGATTCTTATTTCTTTTATACTAAACATATCTCTTTAAACTCAAGAGAACGGGGCTTGTGATTTAGTGCAGTGGTTAGAGTGCTTGCCTAGCAAGCACAAGGCCCTGAGTTTGATCTCCAGCACCATAAATAAATAAACAAACAAAACAAACAAACAAACAAACTAACTCAAGAGCACATCCCCTAACCCTCCTGTCATACCTTTTGGTGAACAAATGCATGTACTTTCGATCTATATATACCATCAAAAGATTTTACTTTAGCTTCTTAAAATTATTACTGTCTTTTTTTTTTTTTTTTTTTTTTTTAGACAGGGTCTCCCTATGTAGTCCATGCTGGCCTTGAAAGCACTATGTAGGCCAGGCTGGCCTCAAACTCACAGCAGTCCTCCTACTTCAGCCTCCTGAGTGCTGGGATTACAGGTGTGTGCCACCATGCCTGGCTCCAGGTATATTATTAGTACCTTGTGATGCCTGGCACCTACAGCCTCTCTTAACTACACAGTCAAAGAATCCAATCTCTAATCCTCAATAACTGCACATCAGACTTGCACATTAGGTATATGTTCACCTGAGAATGAAGAGACAGGCACAGAGACGCTGACTTGCCCAAGTTAGACAGCGAAGCATATGGGGTCAAAACCAGATATTCGGTCTCCACACCCATCTTCTTCCCTGTGTGACACTGGCAGTAGGGAAGGGTTCTCAAGTGGGTCTCAAAGGTGGAGAACAGAAAGCTGTGGATCTGTCAGTCATTCAGGACAAACATCAGGAGCTATAAAAAAGACCGAACAAACAAACACCCCCAAAACTCTGGTCGGGAGTATAGGTTTAAGCTTTCCTATCCTTCAGCTTAATTCTGCACGAAAGATGAGATGGCAGGTATATGCTCTGTGCCCATCCTGATGGCTTCTCTTGTTTTCTGGAGTTGGGGTGAACACCAGCATGTGTACCTTCTCCCATCACTAGCAAGGACAAATCCTGGGAAGGCATGACGGCTAAAGAAGGTACTAGGAAGACACTCCTGCTTCTTTCCTTGAGCTCTGAAATACTAATTTACAAATATGACTCTAACTTGGTACACTTCACCACATAATAACAGAATGCAGAAGTGATGTCTGAACGAAATACCAACGCTTTTCATGCAGGCAGTTCATATTTAACTTGCAACTGTTGAGTGAAAATTTGCTGAAACCAGCACAGTGCTTCTTGACTCACCAAGGGGTTGCACCTCAATAAATCCATCGCATAAATCGAAATTTAATACACCTGACCTACTAAGCATCCTAGCTTGGCTTAGCCTACTGTAATGTGCTCAAACACCTACACTAGCCCACAGCTGGGTAAAGCCATCCAACACAAAGGCATTTTATAATCAAGTGTTGGACACGTCAGTACGTCAGTATGTGACATACTGAACACTGCGGACAGTGAGTGGCAGAATGGCTGTACAGGTACTCACTGCAAGAACACACTGGGCCTGGAAACTGTGGTGAGTACTGAACTAAGATTAACTGCAGGACAATGGGGACACTGCATGACAGGGTCATCAATTCCCACCTGGGAGCTGTGGCTCACTGCCACTGCCCAGCACCATGCAAGAGCAGCGCACCACACATCATCGGCTCAGCAGAAGGGCGGAATTCGAGACCAGAACTGTGGTTCCTCCCGAATGTGTACTGCACCCACATTGTCCTAAGGCAGAAAAACTTAGGGGAGGATGAACCATTTTAAGTCAGGGACCATTTGTGCATTCAGGGAGGCACATGAAGAACCCACAGTGGGTCTGATTTTTGCAGTTACTCTTGCAAGGATTGGAATAAACTGCAAAGGGAAACAACACAGGTCATAGTTCTTCCAGGAGTGAAAGGCTAAACTAAAGGGCCACACCACAAGGATATGCTACCAATAGGCTCAAAGAGCACAGGAGCTCCAATGACTGCAGAAGGAAGGAGTCTCACTCAGCAATCAGCACTGGGATGATTCTTACATGACCTGTGGACAAACACAGATCAATCCAGCTACACTTCTACAATGATGGACTCACAGCTGGAAGACACAATTCGATCAAGGGGTCACTTTTTTTAAAAGATGAGTATGACTTCTGCCCCTAAGAATGTTCTACTTAACTGAGAAACAGAGTACATTCCAGTCACCAGAGTGAAGCGCTCCCCAGGAGAAACAGGACCAAGGGTGGCAGAAGACACTGCTCCCCTCGGGTGGGACAGAAGAGGCTTCACAGAGAGGAGCGCCCTGGGTACTGCAGGGTGGGGAAGAAAAGTTTGTGTCATCTATAAACAGTACTAGCAGATTCCTGATGGAGAGTATACTCAGCAGAGTATAGAATCAGGACAAAAAGAAGAAAAACCTGTGGATGAAATTACTGACACGTCAAGCCTCTTTCACAGCAGAAGGTAGCTGGTCACCAGTGACCAGCAGATGCCACAAACCAGAGGTGGCCATGCAGCTGAGAGCCTCAACCAAGAGCAGCGACTGAACGGCCCTACTTCTTCCCTACCCGTCCCGCACAGCTGACACCAAAGTCACACACCGAGCCTGCCACACCGCTCACGCACTCTGCATTTGCTCTAGCCAGACTGGGAGAAGTGTGGACTACACATGCAGGTACAGCAAGAAGCCAAAGCGACAGCCTTGAAACCAGCCATCTTCAGTTCAAGGTGAGACTGCCTCAGGGTCCAAGGGTGAAGAGATGAGGCAACCAACACCCAGGGGTGCAGCAGCTTGAGCCTACCTGAGGCGCCAAGCCCAGGAGGAGAAGCAGGCTGCTCAGAGTGCCGGTCTGCTCACTGTGGCTGGCGAGAACCCAGTTATTAAAGAGGCCCCTCTACAATAGATGGCTTCCTGCAAACAGTACGCACATCCTCCTGGGTCACACAGCTGCTCTGTACACAGAGTGCCCACCCTGGAGGGGACTGTACCTGCAGGGAAAAGTAATGCAGGGCCTGCCCAAGTCTCCAGCACCCTAGTAACACAGGTATCATCTTCAATTTTGTAGCAGGAGTAGGGCGTGGCTAAAGTTGACTGGCAAGGGGGTGTGGCCTGGAAGAGTGGCCTGGACCTGAAGTCAGCCTGAGGCGCCAATTTCAAGTGCTGCCCCTCTCAGGGGGACAGTAGGGAGTCCTCGAGAATTTCCAGGGAACTCCATTGTGTAAAGAGAAGCGACACCGGAAGCAAGCTCTCTTCCTTTCTATGGCTCTGTCAGGTAAAGCACTCTCCCTTCTCCCTCCCGTGGGAAGATAGTGTCTGAGCACCCAGTGCCACCACTACTATGCCTTTTCATGGTGACTCTTATCATGCCTTTTAGGCATGGTACACATTTTACTGTTTCTATTATTATGCTCAACTTTCCTTTTCTTCTTTTCTCTATAATTTTAAATAAAACTTTAGAACTACTTTTTTTGCCACCCTCATTCAATTCTTTGTTCGAGGAGGGGAAGAACCCAGAAATGTTAGAAACCTATCCAATAACAGTTTCACCTTTCTCATCAGCCCAGTTGTGGCCTGCTCTGCCTCCCTAGGCTAAGTGGAAAAGTCTTTCAGGGCCTTTTACTTCCCTGTGGGGCTTCTTGCAACTCCAGACTCTCTCTACATTTTCACCAACCTTTATCCGTCATTTCCTGAACAATGAACTGGAACTCTGGAGGGAAGATCTAACCTGGGTGCAGACACAGATGTGTCCCTGCCCTGACCCGAGCTCACCACAGCGGACAGACAGACCAGAACATTCATGAGCACCACCAAGTCTGATGAGAGAAGGACCTCCCTACAAGCTTATGGCAAGTAGGTCTGTGTTTTACCCTGCCTGCCCTATGATACAAGCACATAAACACTCTGGCCTAGTAAATCTGCTCCTGATGATTAAATATTCTCAACCAGGTGTGGTGGTGCACGCCCATAATCCAAACATGTGGGAGGCTGAGGCAGGAGCATTGCTGCCAAGTTCAAAACCAGCCTAAACTGCATAGTGAAACCCTGTCTCACAAAAAAAAGACAGGAAGGAAGGAAGGAAGGAAGGAAGGAAGGAAGGAAGAAAGAAAGGAAGAAAGAAAGAAAGAAAGAAAGAAAAGAAAAGAAAGAAAGGAAAGAAGGAAAAAAAGGAAGGAAGGAAAGAAGGAAAGAAGGAAGAGGAAGTTATATTAGAGTTCTACTAAAAAAAAATCCATCCCTTATGTATGAGTACCTTTTTATGAAGCACATGATCCTGAATTACAAGAAATACTCTCCTCCTGTCTGGAAAGACAAATTCTTCCATGTCTGTAGATCTAACATTTTCCTTGCCCCTAAAGTCTTTTTACATGTACTAGAAAAATGGCGGCAAATAATAAACTTCAACAAGAAAACCATATCAAATATTGACCCCCTTGACCCCAAATAACACATTGGATGATTATTAGGCTGCAAATCAATCTGAAAACCTTCCTTCACCTAAACCTTGCTAGCCATGCCGGGCAGCCACAGCAAGCAGGGGAAACACAAACATGTGCAGCGAGAACCACACTTTGTGCACAGATGTCCTACAGTGGCTAAGTGGTGTGTGAGACCCTCCGCATTTTATTTCAAGGACTCTGAGGGTTTTCTATGGTTTGGAAGGGCAAAGCAAGTTGCTTCTGTCAATGAAACTATGTTCCTGCTCTCACTGTCAGTAACAAGGGTTTAAAACAACAAACTGACCGGAAAACATCCCCTTCTTTCTACCACAGGCCTAGGAAAACCAGAAGACTTTACTGAAATTCATACACAGAGGTCACCCCAAGCCCATTCATGCACTGTGGACAATTCTGCTCCCTATAGCAGGCCTCACGTTAAGTAGCTACCCTTAGAAAATAAGGCAATTTGAGTTTTCCCAAGAACATAGATTTGCTTCATTTCTCATGTCAAAAAAAAAAAAGTATACTAATTTAAAAGGTGATCACAGCAATTTGTGACAAAAAAAGTGTGTTACACATTGTTAGGTCTGCTCACTTTTCATACACACTGTGATAAGCAGTTCAATGTCATTCTTCAAAATAAAATTTAACATAAAACTATGGAACAGTAAAAATAAGAGAGTGGAGCTGGGGATTTAGCTCAGTGGTAGAATACTTGCCTGGCAAGTGCAAGGCCCTGAGTTTGATCCCCAGCACCCAAAAGACGACACAGGATGATTAAATATATAGTGTAACATATCATTTTCCCAAAGAACAGAAACCAACACTTGGAGTAGGGCTACTCAAAGACCGAAGGTCGTACACCTATTTGCCAACCAGACAGGATTCAGAGTGGGGGCAGGATCTAAGCAACAAGGAGAAAGCCCAAGGGGCAAATAGCTGAGCCACACAGCCTCAAATGAACAAACAAACCAAAAAAAAAAAAAAAAGAATGTACACAAATAGCTGGGTGTGTGGTGGTGCATGCCTGTCATCCTAGCACTCAGGAGGCTGAGTCAGGAGGATCACTGTGAGCAGCTTGTGCTATACAGTGAGCTACATAGCCAGCCTGGGCTACATAGCCAGACCCTGTCTCAATAAACCAGAACAAGGCCAGGCATGGTGGTGTACACCCGCAATCCCAGCACTTGGGGGGCTGAGGCAGAAGGATCATTGGAAGTTTGAGGCCAGCCTAGACTGCAAAAAAAAGAACGTACACAGACAAAATCATCAATTTTGAAGAAACACTCAAAATCCGTAAATACCTGTTCCTGCAGGTCATAGTCATAGCTGTCATGCAACAAAAGACTGAGGACATAGCGTGTATAAATCATGGCATCAATGCCACATTTCTCCAGCTCTTGTCCCAGCCAGGTCTGCACTGGGCCCAGCGCATGAAGCAGAGACATGTCAGAAGCAAACACAGGGCCTGGATAACAATGTGAGGAGCTCTCAGATGGCAAAGCATCCACGGCGAAGGCGCAGACAGGCGCATGAAGTTAGGTTGCTGACATCCTGGACAGGCAGAGCATTTTCCGCAGCTGAGATCCTGGGTGTCTGGAGAGGATCTTCACTCCAGCAGGAGGGAGAGGCGCTGGACATGGAGGAGGGGCCTTCACTGTGCTGCAGTCAGCTGTCTAGAACAGAACTTCCCTCTTCAGGCATGACCAATATATCAGCATGCTGACAGCAACGCATATGCAGATGGAATCTTCCACTTTCATTTCACATGGAGCCCAGATGCAAGGCTCCGGCAGAACCTACGAAAATGAGAGTGAGGAGAAAGCATGCATTATATAGAGACAGATAATTCAATTACTGACCTTCTGAAAAAATTAAACAGTTCCTCTTTATTAAAATATCCCTGGTGTCAGCCAGGCCTGGTGGCACACACCTATAATCCTGGAACCCAGGAGGCTGAAGGAGGCGGATCACCACAAGTTTGAGGCCATCCTAGGTTACACAGTGAGTTCAAGGCCAGCCTGGAATACACAGCAAGACCTTGTCTCCAAAAAGGAAAAAAAAAAAAACTTTGGTATCTAAGGACACTAGTCTTTTCCCCTTGGAATCTTTGACATTTTCAATTAAGTGAGGATTGGGCATATAGCTCAGTGACTGGGCACTTGCATGAGTCCCTGGGTTCAATCCTTAGTACCACAAAAAAATAAACTAAGTGACACTGTAAACTCTCAAAAGATTAATAATGTTTAAAAAGAAAACTGAGAGGTTGATGCTCTGTGCTCAATTATACTGGTTTATTTTGCTATCTCATAAGACTAGATGAATAAAACTATGCTTATTGTTAACACTGAAAGAATTTAGTAACAAACCACTAGTTCATGTTGTGTAACAAAAATATGCAGTTGAACAGTAATTTCACTGAAACATTGTAAAAAAAAATTACTCCTTTAAATTTTTTTTATGCAGGTAATTATCATATAGCTAAAAATTTTAGGTCCAGTCATCACTTACTTCATAAAAATTAAGACAAGGCACAGCCGGATGTGGAGGTGCACACTTGCAATCCCAGTACATGGGAGCCTGAGGCAGGAGGATCACTGTGAGTTTGAGGCCAGCCTGTGCCATATACTAAGTTCAAGACCAGCCTTAACTGCATAGAGATACCCTGTCTCAAAAAAAACCAAAAAGAGGGGTTGGAGATTTAGCTCAAGTGTTAGAGGACCTGCTTATCAAGTGCAAGGCCCTGAATTCAATCTCTAGCACCAACCCCCCCCCAAAAAAGAGGTGACACAAATTTGGTTTACAGTCATGCCAGCCTAGACCATTATACCTACTGTAGCTTTTCTTCTTGTATACTGTAAACCTACACTGAATTTCTGATTACTTGTTATACATGACACTTACATGGCATTTCCCTTTAAATTAGTATAATTTCAGTAATATCAAAGTCTGTAATTCCAGCACTCTGAGAGGTTGAGGCAGAAGCTTCACAAGTTCGTGCCCAGCCTGGATGACTTGTGATTTTGCAAGACCTTACTTCAAAATAAAAATAAAAAAATTAAAGACCTGAGTTCAATCCCCAGTACTGTGGGGAAAAAAGGCCAAATTAACCCAACAGTGGGTTTAGTCAATCATAATATTCTTCATGTCGGAGTTCTGATTAACATAACTACTAGAAAATGAGAACTACCAGAGTGGAAAGTGAACCTCATCAGCTCTTGCATGAATTTCAGCAGATAAGGCCACCGAAATGACTTGAGAATTAATATTCTACCAGCAAGAGCATCAAGTCAGAAAGATAAGCACTCTCCCCTAAAGAAGACAGAGCTTTATGCATTTTATCTGCAAGTACAGAGTAAAATTCACACAAACTAAATACAAAGATAACAATTTTCTATCTATCATGGGACTAAGTCACTAGATGAATGTATCACTAATACACATCTTGTTACTTCCAAAAATCTTTTCCAATATACTATCTTTTCTAAATCATGAAAGGTAGGTAAAGCTAAAATTTTCTGTAACTTTGACCAGATGATATTTTCCAGCTGACTCTTAAAATTAAAATGTTTCCAAAAAAAGGAAGCAACAAGATATATCATGTACAGGTACAAATCCTCTATGATGAATGTTATCACTGTGTACACCTAAAATGTACCATTAAAATAAATTAAATTAAATTAAAATGCTTCCATCAATCACTTCATACATGTTTGGATCTCAGGGATACCAGACAGACCACCAATTAAACAAAACATTCAATTCTGAAGGTATCATGTGAAACTGTAGCCAAGCTGGTTACCATTCATTGAAGAGCAACCCAGATGGTGTGGAGACTTGAAGTGACAGTTAGAGAAACAAGAGGGTCACATAGAGAGACGATGTCAGAAACCACAAAGTGTTATTCTCGAGGACTCAGAGGATAAAAATGGGCATATGCATGGAAGGATCTCACCGGGGCACATGACGACAGTATAAAACAGCATCTGATGCCCAACTCGGGGTGTCAGTGCCCCAGCCAGGCTGGAAAACCTCTCAATTCAGGGCACGCTGGAAGAGTACACTGAGGAATGGACAAAACACCACACTGGTCCTGCCTAACATATCTTAAAAGATTCCAAAGGGCCAAAGTGTTTCCAACTAATTTCACTGTGGTCTCAGAATAAAGCTCAAGTCTATTTATAAGAATACAAAAATAGCCAGCACGCGAGAATGTAAAATTTACAGCATCTGGCATCCACTCAGAATTATCAGGAAAGCCAGGCATGGTGCCACAGGCCTGTAACCCCAGCACTTGGGAGGCTGAGGCAGGAGGATCACTGTGAGTTTAAGGCCACCCGTGGCTACATAGTGAGTTCAAGGGCAGCCTGAACTGCTTAGCAAGACCCTGTCTCCCACCCTGCCAGAAAAAAGAAAAGAAAAAAAATTATGAGGGAGTAGAAATGAAGAAAATTCACTTAAATGTACTGAGAACTGACACAGAAATTAGAGTTGGCAGAGAACACTGAAAACAGTTATTATAACCATATTCCAGGGATTTAAAAAGCTAACACAATGGAAGATAATGTATAACATGTAAAATCGACCAGGCATGGTGGCACATGACTATAATCCCAGCACTTGGGTGCTTGAGGAGGTCTCCATGAATTCAAGGCTACCCTGGGCTACAAAGTGAGTTCAAAACAGCTTGAACTACACAGTGAGACCGTGTCTCAAAAATAAATAAATAAATACATACATACATACATACATAAAATCAAACATTTAGGGATGAAAACTATAACGTTCAAAATGAAAAATACAAATGATGAGATTAATGACAAATTAAGGCATTTGAAAAAAAAGGCCACTGAACTTTATAAACTGCAAAATAAACTATACAAAATGAGAGAAAATAATTTTTCCAAAATTGGTGAAAACTAAACCTCACAGATCCAAGAAGCTTAATGAACTACAAGTATAAGACATAAAGAAAAGGACACACCATACAAAAGTTATGTGAGCCTGCGACACAGAGGAAAAAGCAGCACAAAATGTGACAAGGATAATGTCAGATTTCTTGTCAGAAGTAATACAAATGAGAAGATAATGGAGCAAAAACTCTAAAACATTAAGAGGAAAAAACACAAGAATTCTATGCTCATTAAAAATGTCTTTCAAAACTGAGGTGAAACAGAGACTTTTTCAGGCATGTAAAAAACTGAAGGAATTCATTAGCAGCAAACCTGCCCTACAAGAAATATGAGAGAAATCTTTCAGGCAGAAGCAAAAGGATACCAGCACAAAATGTGGATCCACTCAAAGGAACACAGAGAGCCAGAAATGGTAACTCGTTCATCTCATTAAAGACGAAAACTGACTAAACAAAAATAACAAGAGAATGTGTGGTTGATAACATATGCTTAAGCAAAACATATGACAACAGCAGCATAAAGGACAGGAGTAGAGAAATGTAATGATACTATTACAAGGTTCTCACATATAGGAAATGATGAATCACTTGAAAACAGACTCTGGTAAGATAGCAATTAACAATCATAATACGGATAAATGACCTCAACACACCAGTTAAAAGACAGAGATGGCCAGGCTGGGTTTTAAAACAGCAAGTCCTGGAATGGGAATCCAGAGGAATGATATCTTAAAAATAAGAACCTAATAACCCAAACTTAAATCAGTGACATGTACAGTGGGTACTAGAGTAACTTTATACAGTTGTGACTTACTGCTGTATGTAGGTGGTTTTTTACAGTGCTCACTGTCATAACCAAAAGGTACATTTAATTGTGGTCTGTAAGCTTGTATAATTGCCTGTAAGTCTGTGTAATTTTGGGTAAATTTTAATAAAAACCTAAGAAGAAAAAACAGCAAGTCCCAATTATATGTTACCATTTTAAATACAAACATGGAAATAGGTTAAAAGTAAAAAGATGGAAAAATATATACCATGCTAACACAAACAAAATATCTGAACTGTCTATGTCATTGTTACATAACAAAGTAGATTTCAGGGCAAAAAATATTCACAGAGACAGAGAAGATCAATTCATTTTGGTAAAAGGGTTGATGCAACAATTGAACAAAGCAGGCCTATGCATTATATACCTAGCAGCACAATTCAAAGGTGAATTCCACCAAATACTTAAGGAAAACCTCATGTTGGTTGTATACAAACTCTTAACAAAAATCTGAAGAGAAGGAAACGCTTCTCAAGCTATGTTACGAGGCCAACATTAGGCTGATACCAAAACCAGGTGAAGATATTATACAGATGCAAAAATCCTAAACAAAATTTCAGGAACCATAGCATCCCCTGTTGTCAGCAAGACATTTTACACTTCTTTAGCCACGTGGAAGCTTCAAGTAACAGTCAAGAAAGAAAAACTGACATACAAACCCAAAATAAGCAAAGCACACTGAACTCTCATGATCTTCAAAGCTGGTTAAAAAAATCTCCACTTGCTTTATTATCCCTAAAAGAATTCTTCCTGCAATGTGTTCAACAATGGACTGCCCGTCATGTCAGGCCACAGGCGCAGACTCACTGGTTACCATAATCCACACAGTACAGCACACCAAGGATGAAAAAGAAAAGGGGATGCCCCTCCGAGGATAAGTGTGCCTCGAGCAGTCCTGGCAGTGGGAAGGGGTTCTGACAAGTGCAGGCAGCTGGCAGACACCCACATTTTAAAATCAAGTCCATACATCTTTACACCCATTCCAAGTGTGAAATTTAGTCAGTACAAATTTTAATTCAGGCTGGCGATTTAACTTAAGTGGTAGAGCACTTGCCTGGCAAGTGCAAGGTCCTGAGTTCGATCCCCAGCATCAAAAAAAAAAAAAAAATTCAATTTCAATTTAGTTTAAATTCTTTTTTTTTTTTTCTTTTGGTACCAGGAATTGAACTCAGGGCCTCATGCTTGCAAGGCAAGCACTCTAACCACTGAGCTAAATCCCCGGCCCTAGTTTAAATTCTGTAAAAAGCCCCACTGGATATACTCAGAAGCTTTCTGGGTTTTTTTTTTTGTTTTTTTTTTGTTTTTTATTTTTTAACCAACAACATGTATTGGTACATTGTCCATATATTGGTCACATTTAACATGTTTGTTTTGTACCTGTACATGGTGTCTCTTGGTTCTCCCCCCTCTACCCTCCCCTCCCTTCTGTTCCCTCCATCCCTATTTACAGCAGGTTTATTTACAATTCTCCATGATTTCCCTTACCCCTTTCTTTCCATTTTTTCCCTTCCTGCTTTTCCCCCCTTCCCTCTTTCTGGTATATACTACTAAGTGAAATAAATCAGATACTCATGAGCACACATCGAATTGTTTCTCTGATATGAGAAACCATAACTGTAAATAAGGACAAAGTAGTGTAACGGATAATATATAAAAGGAAGATAATATACAAAGGAGAGGAGTACCAGCTTTCTGTTTTTAACAGTCCTTTCTTCAAAGATTCATACCAAGGGAAAAAGACCTTCAAAGCACACTTTCTTTCATTCAAAATTAACCTAAAGACAGGGTTCATGACTGATTTAAACAAGGTCTCACAATAAGTAGCATTATTTTACAAATTGTCTTTTCTTCTTTCAATTTTAAGTGATAATGACATAAAAACACAAAAATTTTTAAGTTTTTAAGGACTTAAAAACAAGATGGTTAACCCAGTGCCCAAAACTGGCAAAGGAGTCCTGTGACTCACAGGTGGGAGGAAGAGTAGAAAGCGCAGCAGCCCAGCAGTCAGGACATCAGGTCCAGGCACTCAGTCCCGCCTCTGCTACTTAATGGCTGGGTCTTGTGCCAATTGCTTCTCAGGGTCTTTCTTTTCTCCTCCATAAAACAGAGTAATGCACTCATATTCATTCATATTCTCTCTCTCTCTGTCTCTGTCCCCAACAACTTTTCACAAGCAATGAGCAAATGTAAGTACCACCTATGTACTTTGTGGTCTCTGCTATATACTATGTACAAAATGTCAAAAAAAAAAAAAGTCATACAAAGAGGGTATTATTATACAATTGCTTAATTTGCTTAACCTTACAGACTCTTTCACTAATAGGATTATGTGAATAGTAATTATTTAAAACACAACCTTTTAAAACAAAAAATACTCAATTTCCTTATCCTTTTCTTAAAAAAACAATGAAATGACCTTCGTTTGGAATAATCTAGTTCCATTCATGTCCAAGCCCTCCCTCTTGTTAGGTAACATTTTAGTTCTGTTACAAAGTTCAAGTGTGACTCTGCAAAGAACCTCAACTGGCTGAGGGCAGAGAATGAACACAGAACTACAAGGCCTCCACGGGCTGCCCAGATTTCTGTTTGCTTTGGAAGGCAGACATCGGTGGAGCAGTCTCTGTACTGAGTCACACTCTGCCCAACAGTGTAAACTCAAGAGACGCTCAGCACACCTGGGCTGCTCTGCTGTCCAGTGCACTATTTCAGATCAGTGTAAGGACCTTATGATTGAAAACATCCTCGTTGGTGAATGCAATTATTTACCACCCAGCGGTGAGAGCACAGTGGGGCACAAGGGGAGACAGGACCCAGGTGGCCCTAACTTCACCATCAGATTTGGGACTAGAATAACAAAGGACTTTTTTTTTTTTTTTAACAAAGGACTGTTTTAAATGAAGGCACTGATTCAATTATCCAGTTTGCATGTTTTCAGGGGGATACAATGCGCCCTAAGCGGTTTGTCAATTAACAAAAAGATTCAACAGGTCACTGGGTGGGTGTGGTGGCACATGCCTGGCCTGTAATCCCAGCACTCTGGAGGCTGAGGCAGGAGGATCACTGCAAGTCTGAGATCAGCCTGGGCTATATAGTGAATTCAGAGCCAGCCTCAACAACATAGCCAAGACTCTGCCTCAAAAAACCTAAAAAAGAAACATACAACAGGTCTAGTAACTTTGATTACTACTTAAGTCGATACTTTTCCAACCAATTGATAAACATGATAGTACCACCACTTCAAAGTAAGTAATATAATAAGGAAGAGGTGTTTTGGAGGAGTGGTTATTTGAAGAAGTTCACTAATCTCAGTCTCATCCACTCTGTACCAACGTTCTGAGAAATACAGTACCATCTCTTTATACGCTTCAGAACCCCACACGTTACTGAAAGTAATTCAAGTCACAGCTCCTGTTAGTTTCTAGATGAGTGACCTACAGTGCACTAGCAGGGGTTCCTATAAATTATAAGAGATAATTACTGTCTATGGTTGTTTCTGTTGTGTTAAAACACAGCGGATGTACTGCCAACTTAATTTAAATATTAATCTCTCTCACTCTCTCTGGTAAGATACTGCAAATGATTTCAAAAACATCATCCCTTTCTGATGTGCCTGCACAGAGACTGTCTGTGGGGCATTTTCTCAACTCCTGCCATGGCACAGCCGATCATCAGAGCAGCAGGCTGTTCTGGGCAGAACGCAAAATGCAGTCCTGTGGAAACAAATCTGGTGGCTCAACTCAACCAGTGCAGTCACTCGCCAAGGCAGTCTATTCATCTCAAGAGTATTTCCTTCTGCTCAAGTTTATCTCACACGTTTTTTATAAATGTTTAAAAAGTATTTCCTTAAATATGGGAACAAAAGAACACATACAATTTCAGCACCCGAAAGAACTTTATCAACATGTTACACAATAACATACTCTTATATTCTGCCTTTTCATCTATCACTGACGCTCCATGTTCTTCTAGTCTTACTTCATCGTCCAATATGGTGGCCACTAATCACATGTAGCTATTTAAATTCAAGTTAAAAATCAGTTTCTTAGTCACACCAGCCGCACTTCAAGTGCTCAAAAGCAACATGCAGCTGACTAGTGTCCAAATACAGGATATCTGCATCGCACACACAAGTTTAACTGAACTCTCCCAAAGGTGCAATCTGAGGGGAGGCGGACATGAAAGCAGAAGGGAGTTTACTAGAGAGCAGAGGGAATAGAAAGAAGGAAAGGAAGGGCACAGGAAGTAACAGGGGTAGAAATTACCAAAGTGTGCTATATGCATGTCTGAATACCAAAATGAAACCCATTGATCTATGTAACTAATGTGCACAAAATTAAAAAAATGAATTGAAATAAGTAAGAAACCCCCCCCACATGCACAAAATTAACATACGGAAAATATATGCAGCCAAAGATTCCAGATTCTTTCTTCTATTCATGGTGAATCTTTGTTTGGGGTAATTAATATAAGTTTTGTTTGTGGTAATTAAGTTCTGTGCAAAACTAATCTGAGATGAAACTGTAATTAAAACCTGATTCAATATTTGTTATCCGAAAAGTGACAGCTTCAAGCTTTATTCCTCTTCTTTTCCCATTAGGGAAACTTCCGCATTATAAAAAATGCATGAGGTAGGTCTATTTACAGGAATACGCACACAAAGAAAACGTATGGTACTGTGGGAACAGACAGCTGTTAGACAACTTTCAGAGTAATGCTGAAGGGTAAGACTGAGTAAGTACGTGGAAAATATTACTTATATTACTTACATATAGGACTTCTATATGACTTTTAATTTCCACATGTCTGTACAGCATGGGATATTTATATGAATGTATGTTCTACAATGTACTACATATATGCATTATAACTAGTATTACCTCAGTAAAAATTAAACAACATAACAAAAAACTTCTACTGGACAACACTGACTTTGACTGTCTCCACCAAATGACTATTTTGAGTTTAACAAAGACTCATTAGTTCGTTGCAGCAGTTCACACCCCCAACTCCCCCCACATGCCTGTGACTATATCAGCTAACCTTCCTTTCCTTACTCCCAGAAGATGACATACTAATTCCAAGTATTCTAAGATAATACAATGTGCCCAGAGGAACTGTTTGAGGGAAGTAGAAAACATCTACCTTTGTGTTTGATAGGACTGAAATTTCACCAGGTCAGATTTCATTACAGTTCAATGTAATCATGGAAGGTTCAATGACAAAGTCAGATGTATGGGACAATGTGAAAAGATGGCAGTTTACTGACAGAATAAAAAGAGAATTGAGAATAACCAGGTGAAGGGGCCAAGGGATACAAACTCTGGGAAGATCAGTTAAAATAGGGTACATCATGCTGCAGAAACAAACAACCTCAAATTGTAGCAGCTTAACACAAAGGTTTCTCTCTTGAGCATGCCACATACCCTGTGTCGGCAGGGATGCTCAGGGCAGTCATCAGTTTGATCATTCTGGAACAGGATGACAAAACGGCCATCATCTTGAATCCTGCTAATCTGAGGACCAGGGGAAACAAGGTCTGTGCCAAAATGAACCTCGATGCTATGGCAGCTTACTCCTGGAAGTGGGTTTCTCATGGCTCATCAGTCAAAGCAAGTCTCTGGGTGACAGGGGTCCCTAGCCAGAACGACCATTTCCAGGGGCAAAATATGGGACTCTTAGGATATATCCAGTCTGTAGCACAGGTAAAACCAGCATCTGGTATGGTTAGATGAATTACTGCACCACAGATGAATTGAAACACTGCAAAAGAAATAATGTATAAAAAAAGACAAAAGCGGAGCTGGGGATTTAGCTTAGCGGTTAGAGTGCTTGCCTTGCTCCTGAGTTCGCGCCCCAGCACCAAAAAAAAAAGAAAGAAAAAAAGAGTTGAATGAAAACAAAATTAATGAATAAATCAAATTGTTGGAAAAGTAATGAAACAACCAGATTTTAGAAATTTAAATTATAAATCTAATTTAGAAGAAATTAAAACTTATCTTTATGCTAACAAATGATGCAAAATTTTCAAAAACCATAAGCAAGTTTATTTAGGAACAAAAATATTAAAATAAGTAAAGAAGTAGATTTTTAGAATTTTGAAAAATACAGAGAAGCTCCCACAGAATGAAACCCATTTCGTCAGAGCTGAAACATTTTATCATATAAAATACTAGATCATGGTGTGCCAAAATAATATTTCAATGTGATACTGTGGCTCATCAAAATGTCTCAGCACAAACATTTTACAGCTTTCAACTGTGGAATATACTCAAAACTCAGAACCACAAAGTGATCTTTCTTCTTTCAATGAGTGGGAGAAGAAGCAGTTGTCTTAAAAAAAAAAAAAAGAAGCAGTTGTCTTACCTGCAACTGGTAAGATAGTGGGGGTTTTGAAAATTCCCATAAAAATCTATAGCCAAAGCAGTAACATATATAGTTGTTCAAAACAGATTTAGTTGATAAGCAATACACCAACAGTGTTTAAATATCTGTCAATAAGAGGTAATTGTATAGAGCCAGGTGTGGTGGCCCACACCTGTAATCCCACCACTCAGGAGGCAGAAGCAGGGGGATTACCCCAAGTTCAAGGCCAGCCCAGGCTACAGAGTGATTTCAACATTAGCCTGAACTACAGAGCGAGACTGTCTCAAAAAACAATAAAAAAAGAGCAACAACTTTATCTAACTCAGTATAAAAATGTTATGAGGGAGTGGGGATTTCACTCAGTGGTTAGAGTGCTTGCCTTGCAAGCACAATGCCCCAAGTTCAATTCCCAGCACCAAAAAAAAAAAAAAAGTTATGGATCTGCTGATTCACATCCTACTAGTTAAGAATTTTAAAGGGTCCAAATGAAAATCTCTGATTATACAAAAAGACAAACACTGGAGAACTCAGTATGGGATCAAAGCACATGTTCTAGCTTTTTCATCACCTACTTCAAACACTGAATGAAGTCTTTAGATGTGGCTCTTAAAGTAACTGGTAATTCTTTTGTTCCTAGGAAGATACTTAAAGAAACAGTATTAGCATGTACAAGATAACTTGTGACACAAAATGTATTATATTGTTATGGACTTCTTGCAAGGAACAAGAGTATGGGTTTGTTCAAGACTTCTTGAAACTTTAAATACACAAATATGCACCTGAAACATCCAAGGAATAAAGTAGGTGGCGTTAGTTTTCCTATTTGTTTATAGACTGCTTTTGCTTCCTAGGCAAACTGGGAAATACAGTCTTCTCCTAATAACAACATTTTCCCTAAGGCCTAAGTTACAAGCAACGCACAGATCACCTGAGGTCCTTGGATCCTGAATTTCCCAAAACTGAAAAATTAAACAGAAGCTGTAATGTAGGCGTAAGATCAATAAGCATATCCCTCCTTTCTTCTTTCATAAACTTGTATAAACTTGCATAAACTGTAATATTCTACACAGCAAATCAATTATTATTCCTTTTTTTGTATATATCAGAAACTTTCAGAATCCCCCCCATGCCTCTGTCTGCACTGATTACGGGGGCATGCATTGCAAACATTTCGGAGTCACTGCCATCTACACTCTCAGCGGAGCATCTAAATCTCACTGGACAAAGCGGCGAGGCAGGCAACCCTGTATCGAGGAGGCATGCACAACCACCTCCAGTGGGCCAGCTTGCCTCTCCTTCCTTCCTTCCAAGTCTGACAGGAAAGACAAGTACCACATGTTTTTTTCTCATAGGTGGGAGTTGAAAAGAAGTGGACCTGAATGCAGAATAGAGGACCTAAAGGTCTGGAGGAAGAAGAGGCTTAGAATGACTATATTTGATCAGTTCATGTTGTAGGCATGTGCTGAAATATTACACAGAATCTATTGTCACATACAATTATTACGTGTTAATAAAAAATAAAATTGAACCAGGCATGGTGGTACATGCCTGTAATCCCCAGCACTTGGGAAGCTGAGGCAGAAGGAGCGCCCCAAGTTTGAGGCCAGACTGCACTACACAGTGAAACCCTATTTCCAGAAAAAAAAAAAAAAAAAAAAGAAAAACTAAGCACTATGAGTAAATTATGGCTTATTAGTTTGATAGGGCTCCCGTAACAAAATCCCACAAAGTCAGTAATTTAAACAACAGCAAGTGAGTTGCTCACAGTTCTGGAGCTCAATATATCAAGGCACAGCGTTGGGCAGTCTCTTCTGAGGGCTGCAGGAGGCCTTGGGCAGCCTCTCCCTGCCTGCTGGTGGCTCACTGGTGACCTGTAAAGCTCCTGGGACTGTGCAAGCGCCCACTTCATCTATGGCCTCCTACTCACAGGGCACTCTCTGCACACAGGGCTGAGAGCCCACGTCCCTTATACTTAGTAAAGCAATCGTTTTGGTGGATCCAAATGATCTGAACAGGATGGTAATGGCAGCCTCCACTAGGGAGGGAGCCCGTTGGCCGGGGGCTCTACAGCCGAAGCAAGGCAGGCATGGCACAGCAGGCTGGGGCCCGCGAGGGGAGGTCAGACCACAGGGGGCATGTGCATTCACACACATGTGCTGCAGGTCAGTCAGGCACAGCTGCTGGAAAATTCAGAAACACCACCAAATTTAACTGTGCTTGGGGGACTTGGAATCTGGCAAACACACTGTGAATCGCCACAACCCTTCAAGCCAGAGTTAGCACTGACTTCTGTTCATCTTATGGAACTCTTGCCCAAATGAATGAAACAAACACATTTCTTGCAACCCAACATACAAATATTTTAAAACTAACAATGTAACATTCCCAAATATATATTTAAAATACTCAGCAACGTTCTATAGGCTTTTTGGCCTATTAGTCTTTTTTAAAAATCTGTATATGATCCTTAACGTTACACAGTCTTATAAATAAATGAATCTGATGCTAGAAAGACAAAAAGAGGAATTCCTTATAATGAATGTTATTATGTATACCTAAAACATACCACTAAAATAAAAAAAAATTTTTAATAAAAATAAAATAAATTATTTTAAAAACCCCAAATCATGGAAATAAAACTTACTCTTGCAAAAACGAAACAAAACAGAACAAAACAAAAAGGGTATGTAGGAGAGGGGGGAAAATAAAGAATTGAAATGTGTTATGTACACAAACCAATCCCCTACAATGAATGTACTCATTACAAACTGCAAACATGTACTAATAAAAGTTAAAAAATAAATAAAATACCCAGCTGGGGATTTAGCTCAGTGGTTAGAGCATTTGCCAAGCAAGCACAAGGCCCTGAGTTGGATCCCTGGCACCAAAAAGAAAATAAATAAATAAAAAATACTCAGCAAAAGTATAACACTTTATTTTTATTTATTTTTTTTTTTTGGTGGTGCCGGGGATCGAACTCAGGCCCTTGTGCTTACAAGGCAAGCACTCTACTCACTGAGCTAAATCCCCAGCCCCTACACTTTAGATTGGAATCTAATTAAAATCATTCTTCAAGGGCTGGGGATTTAGCTCAGTGGTTACACTGCTTGCTTAGCAAGCACAAGGCCTTGAGTTCGATCCCCAGCACCAAAAATTTAAAAAAAAAAAATTAAAAATAAAAAATAAAACCATTCTTCAAGGGCTGGAGATTTAGCTCAGTGATTAGAGCGCTTGCCTGGGAAGCACAGGCCCTGAGTTCAATCCCCAGTACCAAAAAAACAAAAACTACAACCAAAAAAACCACTCTTCATTTGGGTGTGGGTAGTGGTGCACACCTGTAATCCCAGCTACTCAGGAGACTGAGGCAGGAGGATTGCAAATTCAAGGCCAGCCTGGGAGATTTAGTGAGACCTTGACTCAAAATAAAAAGTAAAAAGGGCTGGGACTTAGGTCAGCTCAACAGTAGAGTACTTGCCTAGCATGGCAAGGTCCTGGGTTTAATCTCCAGTATTGCAGAAAACAAAACAAAACCTAATCTTTATAGGTGCCTTCTAACAGTTACATAATCTAAAACTATGCTTTGCACCACTCTGGCTTTGTGACCAAATGCCTACTTTTTAGTAGACATTGATTTGTTTTGTCTTGTTTTACCAAAACTTCTGACAGACCTAGTTCTGAAGAAAAGATATGGATTTGAAAAGTTAATACAGATAGCTTGGCTGGGAATTTAGCTCAGTCTTTAGGGTGCTGCCTAGAAAGCACAAGGCCCTAAAATGGATCCCTGGCACACACACAAAAAAAAAACAAACCAAAAAACAGGACAGTTTATGCCCAACTTTAGCAACTTCTACAGATTACATTGTGTCCATCCCAAAAGGTATATTCACGTCCTAATTCTATCACCTATAAATATAACTTTACTTGAAAAAGCAGAATGTGCACGTGTAATCACATTAAGATAGGGTCGAGCCAGACCAGAATGCACCCCAATTCTGTGACGTGGTATCTTTATCAGGGAAAGTCAGGCACCCCAAGCTGAGGACTGCTGAGGACCTCCAGTAACTACTAGAAGCTATGGATTATATCTAACTGTCCAAAGCCACACATGCTTGTACATGGAGCTTTTGGGAGGTGCCCAGATCACGGGGACATGCTCTGATCCGCTAATCCATTCATGAGTTCATTGATGTTGGGAGGTGAAGCATGGTTGGAGGGAGGTGGGTCACTGGGTGGGGTGGGGGTGACCAGAAAGGATTTTTATCCCCCCCCCATGACTGCTCACTCTCATGTTTCTCCTGCCCTGTCATTCTCCTCTGCAATGGCTCCCTGCCATGCAGTCCTGCCTTGGAGCCAGCCAACTATGGACTGAAACTTCTACAAACTGTGAGCTAAAATAAAACTCTCCTCCCTTAATTTGTCTATGTCAGGTATCGTATCTCAATAATAAGGAAAGTAACTAAGACAGGCATGGACCAGACTCCCTCGAAACCTCCAGAAGGGACCAACTGCTCCCTTACCCATATTTTGAACTTCTGACACCCAGAAAATAAACTGCTGTTTCTACCAACCACCAATGTGTGGAATTCTGTTACAGTAAGCTCAGGGAACAAATACAACAACTGTCTCCCCTACATCAGACTGAAGCTACATTTTTCTTCTGCAACTTTTACCTTCCTAAGTACAGTGGGATGGGGCTAGGAGGGGAGATAAATGAGGCACACACGTCACCATCAGAGATGAGCATGTGACCTGGGCTGCTCCAGCACATCACAGAGCAGAGCCCACCGACGTGTGGGCAGGCACAAGCACACCCCTCTCCCCAGGCCTGGGCTGTCTGGATTCCAGCGCCCCTCACTCTTGCAGGGAGCCCGTGTGTACCTACCTGCATCAGACACTGCTTCCGCAGTACACAAACATGGAGCCACACCGGCTCCCAGCTTATGGCCTGAGACATCTGCACACATACACAGGAACCCATGGAATGAAAACCTGGGCCCACTGTGTGCCCCAGTTCCAAAGCTGAACCTTTCCGTCACATTGTTTAGTCCCTCATCCAACTCAGAGCCCTTCCTTCATATGATTTTGAAGGACTAAGCAAAGCATTTCCCCTGTATCTACCCATATGTTCTTGGTCACAGCTCTGTCTTGACAGTTACTGTGCAACTCCACTGGCCGGAACCCAAAACAGAGGAGAGCAGACCCACTCTGACCCTGCTCTAGTCAATGGTAAACTGCACGGTGCTACCTGATCCTTCCCAATGTCAATGTCATTTTCTGCCTGTCCTGGCAAGACCCAGGCAGCGGTCAGCAAATGACTGAAGTCTGCCCCTCAGGTCTGTGGATCTCAGGACAGAAGGCAGGGTCCCAAGTGAGGCTGGCTGAAGTAACCATGTGAGCAAGCAGGAAGCCAGGAAACCCAACTGCAAGTTTATACAACAGAAGGACAAAGCCCCTCTGGCAGCCAAGCCCAAGCAAAGCGTCTCTCCCAACACTTGAAGGCACCCTAAGAGCTTCAGATCAGGAGGGAGGTAAATGACAGTTCACCAGGTAAAGACGGCACAGTGAGAGAAAGATCTGTGACTAAAGCTTTAAAGGCCATGAGAGCCACTTCCCTACATTACTGTTGGAACCCTATAAATGTGTGCCTCTTACTACATGGCTCACTTGCCCAGACAGGCTATAGCAGAGCTTTCTCTCAACAGGCTGCATGAGACTTACTGATAAAGGGA
>PVJO010008532.1:0-74798 GCA_004026905.1 Hystrix cristata | reverse complement strand
GGGCTAATAATCTCACTAACTCTTTTCTCATTGTTTTCTGACAGGCTTTTCTTTCTTTAAGCCAGCTGGTGGGCCACAGCACCCCAAGGTAGATTAGAGGGCACACGATCTCCAGTAGGTAGGTCTACAGCCCCTTCTAGCCTGAAGGTACGGAAGACAGAGACTTTTACTCCCTCAACACCCCATAAAGAATTATGGGGATTTGTGTCTCCAGGTGGAGGTGGGGGGATGAAGTAGAAGAGAGGCATGGCTAAAGCTGTCTGGGAAAATAGGCACGACCTGTTAATTACAAAATTAGATGGCCACTTCTGGAATGGCCTAGACCTGACGTCAGCCTGAGGTGTGAGATTCTAACGCCACTTCTCAGGACTCAAATGTAAAAGTTCCCACAGAAGTAGATGTTCTCATGGGTTTTCTCGAGATTTAGAAAGCATAAAGAGACTCATTAAAAAGAAAGATGGGCTTATCATAATAGCCAGTACCACGTCTCTCTGATGTGGTAAACTTCGTCACTTTTGGGTTGTTTCATTCAGTTCTTTGTTCGAGGTGGGAAGAATCTGGAATCTAACTCCAGAAGGAGGGGTGAGCAATCCAGAACCTGGTAATGTTTATCTGGAATATAACTACCCAATAACAATTTGAGGGGAGTTGCTGGGGATTGAACTCAGGGCCTTGCATTTGCTAGGCAAGTGCTCTACCACTTGAGCTAAATTCCCAACTCCATAACTTTTTACTTTGAGCACCAGAGATAGAGTTAACTCCAGAGTTGAGCCAGCTCCCTAGGCTAGATCCAGTTCCAGTACTGTCAGATACCCTGCTGGCTAAGAGGAGCTAGTTTCAATTCCACCAGGTCTAACACTATGGAGCTAGAGTTCCTTAAAGTGTAAGGTCCAGCTCCAGTGCCAGAGCTCGAGACACCGCCACCAATGTATTAATGAATCCTAAAAGCAAAGAGGTTATCAACTCTGAATGGGAAGGGGGTTCGAGGGAATTGTGTGGAGTGACATTAATGCTTTGACTACTGTGTATTTTGCAAAATTAATTATCTGGTTAATTAGTACTTGACCATATAGCTTCATATAATTACATAACTTAAAGAGAATACAGACTAATTGTATGTCATATTCACGAAGCAAAATCAGGCAAGAGTAATTGCAGTAGACTAAGATTTCCATGTACAGAAAATGACTAGGAGCAGTATTGTGAAAGACTATTTCTTTATCCAGCTTATAGTTACACAGCTGTGTTTCTTCTGTGATAATCCATAAAGCTGTCTGCTTCATATATACTCATTTGTGTCTATGAATGTTATACTCTTGTTGACAAATACTTAAGAAAGCATAATTTGAAATGAGAAATTTACCTTTGAACTGTTTACATGTTATCCCGCTGTCTACCCAAGGTAGGAAATGACTAGTTAGAATTTTGTTATGATTCCATTGAATTCTGTAGTTTTATTTCTAATTGTATTCATCTCTAAAATATATATTTATACTTGCATGCACAAATACAGGACTTAAATTGCTTAGACTTCCTTAACAATGTACCAGAGATTATTTAACTTAAACAATAGCAATTTATTTTCGCATAGTTCTGGAGGCGAGATGTCCAATAATGCAGCTGATTTGTTGTTCTACTGAGGACACTCTTCTTGGCTTAGAGATAGCTACCTTCTTGCTATGTCCTCATGTGGAAAAAAATAGAAGGAGGATCTTGTCTTACAAAGACATGAATCCTCTGATATTACAGCCCCTCCTTATCTTTTATTCAACGTCTATCACTTCATTAAAGACATTATCTCCAAATACACTGGGCTGGGGATTCAACAGAGAAATATTTGTGAAAGTGTACGAACATTCAGTCTACAAAATTAGAAGTAGTTGTAAATTTATCTTTTATTTCTGTTTGTTATATTGTAGAAGTCTTCCTTTTTATATAATCATTACATTTCTTAAATTCTATGGTGGCATATGTAATTGTTCTACAATATCAATTGGAAAAGTAGCACAATTTATTTGCTTTTGAAGTGGCTTCCGAAGTGGTTTTCGAGGTTTTTTTTTTTTTTAATTGTGTATTGTGTAATAAACACTATTGCTATCAATCTTCTTATTTTTGTCTACAGTCATATATGTGCAAGGTATCTGTGGGGTATAAAACTGACATTGGGCCACGTGATCCACGGAAATGCATATATTCAACTGAAAGTCAAAATTAGACATTATTTCTTTATTAAAAGTGATTAAGACTTGCAATCAATATATACTATTACTAACAAAAAATTCTCAAATCTTGTATTTCCAATATCTTGATCTACATTGGAACCTAACAGAAGCTTTAATTAGTCTATCCAGCATTATGTTGGGGTGATCATCTTTATGTAGATATTAGCCCATTTGAAATTCTATTTATTGAAATCTTTATGAATACTATTTGCCTATTCTCCAAATTCCAAGTCTGTGGATGTGATTGTGTTTTATGAATAAATTATAATTTATTGCAGAGGGACGTTTCTAAAGAAGACTCAGAATGATGGGAGAAACTTGGTGTATAAGAGAGTAAACACAAAGGTGTCTGAAGAAATGATATCTGGTACTTGAGGAAGTAATAATGTCATTTGTAAATTCAAAGAGATACTTTTTGCATATTGTTCAATCAAATAAAAAATTTGCTTTGTTTGTTTTGTTTTATTTTTTGAGACAGGGTCTTGCTATGTATTTCAGGCAGGACTTGAACTCACTATGTAGCCCGGGCTGGCACTGAAGTCATGCTGATCCTCCTGCCTCAGCCTCCAGAATGCTGGGATTACAGTTGTGTGCCACCGTGCCTGGCTCAAATAAGAAATTTTGGAGCAATGGATTTTATTTTTATCTTTGTACATGTAGGGAAAGAGTGAGGTGCAGTGGTTTTCTTTGGTGTGTGGAGGAAATTTTGTCAGTCCTTGACTTCTACGAAAACAAGCAGCTCAACTGTAGCATTATCATCAGGGCAACACATGAACAATCATGATCTACAGGACCTTGGAACCATTTCTGAAGTCTAAATATCTTACAAGATTTCCTCATCCAAATAGTAATTCCAAATACAGATTATTTTTAACATAAAAATACACAAATACTAACACAAATATTCACAGATATTCACCTTGATTAATGAACACATAGTTTTCATTTTTGCCAGGCATCCAAAAAAGGGCTGCAGATGTACAGAATAAATTTGGAGTGTATTTTGTATGAGTTGAGAGGAAAGCTTGTATAAATGTTTATTGCATTGTGAGAATCTTGTACCAATAGAATACTAAAATACAACAGCTTCAGGACAAAAGACAGATTCATATCAATTATATTTCCTCCCTGGGTCACTGGTGACAATGATACATAATTTTCCTCACTCTTTCAGTCAGAGAATGAAGGTAGTAGAGTGTTTCTACAGTTTCTTTAAAATAAAATGGGGTTTGGAACCAAGGCATTTGGATTGGCAGCTGGATGATTGTTCTGCTTTGTGAAGATCTTTGAATTTCATTATCCCTATGTAAATAGAGAAGACTAAAATATTTGTTATTCACCACATTCCTAGTGAGTGCTCCATGGTCATTATCACTATTCCCCCAAAGGTAAATTCTCCAATGGTTTCTTCAACAAGTAGTTCTACCACCAAGGGAGCCAGACAAAGAAGCAATTATATTGGCCTCCAATTTGGAGTTGGGATGCTCCTCAAGTCTTTTCCATGCTTTGTAAGGTTAGAATTCAAGTCAGTTTCTCAGGAGCTGTGAGCAAATGTAAGTCACTCTATCTATTGGGTTTGGCTCTGAGCTGATAGCACTTCTGGAAGCTGCCATGGAATGCTGAGGCCCTTACAGATTACAGACTCCACCTTTTCCTCTGTATTCTGTGTCTTCTAGAGAGAACTGGAGAACCATCCCATGCTTTGTTTCTGGAGATATCTATGCACATCCCTGAGGGGTCCAATCAGAATAGAAGAATTAATATTCGGTAGTATAAATGACTGTGTTTGCATGTGTCTGTCCATAGCGTGATATTCATCCCTGGATACTATGCCTGCCTCACTGCACAGTGTGAAAGAAAACTGCATTTTGAATAATTCATCTTGAACTGAGTATCTAAATTATTTTGTTTTTAAATTATTTTTTAGTTTATTAGTACGTGTGGGTAGTACATAATGTTTACATTCCTTCTGGGAATTTGGTACATGTACACACACATCTTAAATCCTTGTTTTACCCCCTTTCCCTTCCCTCCTTTCCCTCATCCCTTTATCCTCTCCTTTTTTTAGTACTTGTTCGCAGTACATAATGTTTTTATTCCTTGTGTGGAGTGGTAGGAAAAACAATTCTCCTCTTATAACAATTTATCTGAAACTATTTTTGTATCAAATTTTAAAGAAGGCATTGAAAAAACATATCTCCTTTTGCATATCTTTAACTCTGGTAAGTATTGTGAGTTTTCTTCGGAATTTTATACCAAATATCTGTAACTTTATTCCTTTCTCCTGCCACAATAAAGCTATCAGCAGGTACTGTTTTTTACCTAACATACATTAGCCTTTTATTCAGATGCCTGATGATTCTCTTACCTTGCTATAAGATGATTCTCTTACCTACCCAGGAAGCAACAAGCTATTTAAAATTTTTAGTCTTTTTTTTTATTTTAATGGTACACTTTAGATGTACATAGTGATAACATTCATCATAGGGGATTTGTACCTGTACATGTTATATCTTGTTGCTTCTTTTTTTCCCATTCTCCTCCCCTCTCCCCCTCCTCCCTCCTTATTTACAAAAGGGTCATTTCCACTTTTTCCTTCCATTTCTTATTTCTCTTGTCCCTCTGTTCCTTTCCCCCTCCCTTGTTCCCTTTCCCATTTGGACATTTTCTTCCCTTTCCCAATATAATACATTTTGGTCTTTATTTATACTTTCAGTTTCTCACACCAGAGAAACAATGCAGTATTTAAATGTGTGTCTGATTTATTTCACTTAAGAGTATGGTCTCAAGATGCATCCATTTACCTAGGAATATCTCAAACTTTTCATTCTTTATGGCAGAGTAGTACTCCATTGTATGAAAAAAACCACATTTTCTTTATCCATTCTGCTGTTGATGGGCATTTGGGGTGTTTCCAAGATTTCGCTATTACAAACTGTGCCACTATAAACATGGATGTGCATATATCGCTGCAGTATGGTGTCTTCTCAAAAGTCATTTCTTTACTTAAGTATTTTCTTCAGTGTACCGTTCTAGAGTAGGATTTAAAATTTTTGTTACAACCAAAAAGGCTTTTTCTACTGTGACTCCTTGATAACTCTCTCCAGATATTCCCAGGATATCCACGGTCTTGAGATATCTCTGTTCCTCAAGTGCCACAGCCTTATGTATCCAAACACTTCACTAGATGGCCCATATTTATATTCTTCCAGTGATGGGTTCTGCATTTAAGATTTCCTTAAATAAAACATATAAATGAGCTTCCTCTTCACCTTAGCCTCTTATAATTTAACAACCTATCAAAACTATGAAAGAAATTTCCTCAAATTCAATTTCTAAGAATTTATCCTAAGATATATATGCTAATACAAAGGATGACAGATGAATAATGTTATTTGTTGCAATACTGTTGGATATAGCAAAGTCTTCAAAACAACCTACATGTCCAACAACCGGACTTTCTGATAAACTGATAGATATTAACGTGAAAATGAGTAACATCATTGAGTATATATCTCATTTAGTAACATCACAAAGAGGTTTTTTTAACATAGAAGGATGAAAAATATAGGAATTGTGAGATAATTTCAATCAAATTGGGAGAACTGGTACATTGTGTAAAGTTCAGTTACCCCCAAATGAATGGTCAGTCAAACAGAAGGACATCTCCTTAGCTCTGAAATACAAAAAGCTTTGGGTTGAATAACTCTTTATGTACATTGTGGCCTGCATTTTTAACATATACATCCTCATATTCTCCCTTCCTTTTCTTTCATAATTTTTCATGGGTATAGGTTTCAGAGCAACTGGTTGGAAGGAGAAAGAGAAATAATTACCAAAGTATTGAGAATGTTAGAATAATGACTAGAAAAACATTATTTCAAAATCTTTAACAGAAGACCTACGATACCAACCATAAGAAAAGAGGAAGTATTATTAGCTGATGCTAGTCAGCCATTTACAAAAGCCTTTCATGTGTTAGACTCATGATGTGAGTAGAAAAGCCAAGTTTTTCCTGGTGTCTGAGGATTTCAGTAGGAATGATCTGGTTTGAGTTGAAATGATAAAAAGATGGGGATTGGAAATATGAATAGACTTTTTCTTCATAGTCCATGAAAATTCCTATTGAAAAGGAGATAAACTACTGAAAATGTCAAGTGGGAAAGAATGTTCTTAAAAGAAGAACCAATGGCTGACTTATGAAGTAAGTATAGCCCTAGATATTTATATATTGTGATATACATTTATACTCTCAAAACACTTCCTAGTCCCACTGCGTATATGTTCTCCAAATCTCCACATCATGATATTTTCCAGACAGAAAACAGCCCACTGGTTTCTTTTAATTTGATTCAATCACTGGAAGTAAAGTATTAGCAGAAGAGTATTTCACAGGCAGAGGAAAGCTGAGAGGTTAACAAACCATTAGAAAGCATCTACTGGTTTTCTATTAATTGATACTGATGTGTCCTTGTGTCAAATTCTTCAGTCTCAGATATCTGTCACAAACTCTAGGACTCTTCAAGTTAAAACATGGTCTGATCTGCTGACCATTCAGAAATTTAGTTTCATAAAAGGATGCTGAGTTAGTTTTCAGGTGAACAAATAATGGACGTTGTCTAACTCATCACTAATCTACTTTGTGACAAAAAGCCTGAGATATTCAGATTAAAATTTGCAGATACTGACTTGTTTGAAGCCACGTTTTTATTATGCAATATTCACAATGACTTCTCATTCTCTCACATGTCCATCCCTTTCTGCATCTCCAGCAGGAGAGCAGAAGAGAGCATGAGGAGGGGTAATCAGAGCAGCGTGTCTGAATTCATCCTCCTGGGGCTCCCCATCCGCGAGGAGGAGCAAGGCATGTACTGCGCCCTGTTCCTGGCCGTGTACCTGACCACGGTGCTGGGCAACCTGCTCATCGTCCTGCTTATCAGGCTGGACTCCCGCCTCCACACCCCCATGTACTTCTTCCTCAGCCACTTGGCCTTCACTGACGTCTCTTTCTCCTCAGTCACAGCTCCGAAGATGCTCATCAATATGCTGACTCACAGTCAATCCATCTCTTATGCTGGGTGCATTTCTCAGGAATTCTTTTTCTTGTTGTTTGGGGGTCTTGACAGCTTTCTGCTCACCTCAATGGCCTACGACAGGTATGTGGCCATCTGTCATCCCCTCCACTACAACAATATTATGAGTCATGTCCTCTGTTTCCTGCTAGTAGTTGTGTCCTGGGTACTATCCTCTGCCAGTGCTTTTGTGCACACTCTCCTCCTAGCCCGTCTCCCTTTCTGTGGAGACAACACACTCCACCACTTCTACTGTGAGCTGTCCACCTTACTTAAGCTGTCCAGCTCAGACACCACCATCAATGACCTGGTTATTCTCATTGTAGGAACAATGGTTATTACTCTGCCATTCATGTGCATTCTGGTGTCTTATGGCCACATCGGGGCCACCATCCTGAGAGCTCCCTCCATTAAGGGAATCTGCAAAGCCTTGTCCACATGTGGCTCTCATCTCTCTGTGGTTACTCTGTACTATGGAGCAATTATTGGTCTCTATTTTGTCCCTTCGTCCAGTAACACTAATGACAAGGATGTCACTGTGGCTGCTGTGTACAGTCTGGTCACTCCCATGCTGAATCCCTTTATCTACAGTCTGAGGAACCGGGATATGAAAAGCGCTCTGGGAAATTTGCTTCATAGAGGGATTTTCTCAGCGTGATGGATATTTTATTTCCTGTTGTCTGGACATGAGATCTTCCCAAAGCCAAGTATACTTCCTTTCTTCTCTGAATTGTTGTTTCTGGATGAATCTTGGTGGAACATTCTTTATACACTATGTTTCAGAGTTTTTCTATTTGTCTCGGTGATCATCAGAGTCTTGGGAAAGGCTTCACAAACATACTTTCCCTATGTTTTTCCCTTTCACCTATTACCCTTCTAGTCCAAAAGTTGTAATTTTTTATGCAGTCATAACTCTTAGTGCTTTTTTATTGGATAATCTACAACTTTTTGTAGCAAAGCTATTTTGCATTGCTCACCACAACAATTTTTTTTCTGCTGCTGGTTTATGATTTTACCTTTGTGTTTGATTTTACAATATGTTTGCAATTTTTTGCTAGTACCTTTATTAAGAAAGACAATTTTACTTTTCTTTGAAATTTCTTATGTATTCATTTTAAAGTAAAATTATGGATATTCATAATGTCTCCTGTGATTGATATATTTATACATTGTTTAATGTCAAATGAAGGGAACCATACTGGATTTCTTTCTTCAAACATTTATCATTTCTTTGTGGCAAAGACATGCAAAAGCTTTTATTCTAACCTTACTGAGGTATATAATATGTTATTATCTCTGTTCATCCTACCACACACCCTGCTGAACACCAGATCTTGTTTCTCCTATTTCATTATTTAGTATCATTATTTAGTTGACCAACGCTTTCCCGTCTCTCCTTCCTCTCATTTCTCAGCTGTCTGTGTTTTCTTAATCACTGTCCTAATTATTTTTCATTCTATTCTTAGGGTGACAGGAACTAGGCACATAATGGTTTTTTTCTTCTCAAAGAGAGCAGGTCTTTTCACAAACTGAGACGACGTGGCTTTCTGTAAAAGGCCAGGACAGTGGTCCAGATGAAACAGATACACATTCCAGTTGGTAAACAGAAACTTTGCTGGTCCTTGGAACATCACCTAATCCAAGTATATTTCATTTTAAAATGAAAAACAAAAAGCTATAATTTAAGGCATCCCTCCTTCTTTATGGATGCTTCGCTCAAGAGAAGACTATATTTGCTGCTTAATCTCTCCAATACTCATGGAGTGCCTGGCAGTGTGCAAGTCCAGCACAATGAACACAGCACACATATCCTCCCCAAGTTCCGGTAGACTTTATGTTCCAACAGACAGGGAACGGAGGAGACAGATGATTACATCACCCTCACTGAAGATTGCACAATTTGCCCAACTGTTTCTCCAAGCTCCCCTCTAATGGAGGATTTTGCCAGCCCACGTTCAGTATCTAGGCTCACCAGCACCAGGGCAAGCAGAGAGGGGACGGTAGAGGAGCGAGGCCAGCCTCCAGATGGCCAGAACAGCTCAGGAGCCTGCATCCAGCAGAGTTGCAGAGGGCAGAAGGAAACACCAAGCCTCTACTCTGCGGCTCTCCTCTCTGTCTTCCGCCTCTCTGCCCCCTTCCAGTCTGTCTCCTGCATCCTGGGTCCTGGCCGAGTTGGTACACAGAAAACATCTGCAAGTCCTGGCACTTTACTGGCCTAAAGCATCTGGTAGCCTACGTATCTTTCAACCTGCCTGATTCAGACCCGGGGAACCTTGTCTGCCTTCTCTTGGCCCATCTAGAGCACCTGGCAGGGAGGACCAGGTGGACACACATGGAGGGGGCAGGCTCAGCCAGACTAGGCAGAGACTCAGGAGCTTTGTTCTGGATCAAGATGGAGAAATGGACCAAGATTGCTCATTGGGCTGGACCTCTACCTGGGAATGCTCTCTGGACGTTGAGCTCTTGACTGGGAGTTCTCCACACTGCAGCGCACTGATCCAGTGCCAGTCTCACTACCAGCTCAGGGGTAGAGCCAAAACCAGCTTCACTATTAACACTAAAACTAGAGTCAGTGCCAGAGGTGGAGCCAGCTCCAGCTTGGCTACATAGAAGTTTCCTATCAGTACCCAGATCTAGTACGGCCAGCTTTGCTACAGGCTCAGACTGGAGCTAGCACCCGTCTCACACCGAGCGCAGCCCGGCAGCAGGTCCAACACTAGCTATGAAGTTGGAGCCGCCTCTAGTGCCAGTTCCCCCTTCAGGGTCAGACTAGTGCGCTCTCCAGAACTTCACTGATATATTGCAAAAGTAAAACATGAACTAAAAATGTAAAATAGGGGAAATGAATCCAGAGACAGAAGAATAGCAGAAGGAGTGGAGGAGTAGGGACCTAAAAAGAGTCAAGATTTCTTCAGTCCATGTGCCTACTCTCTAATATGTGTGTAAACATTGTATACTGTAAACATGTACTAAGAAAAAGAAAAACCACCTCGCCCCAACAGATTAGTGGCAGTTTCTGGGTGATACTGACTCAGGCTGGGCACTAGGCTGTTCCCCACAGTGATGTTAGTACTTTTGCATTGATGTGTATTTGCTAAATTGACTTGCTGATGCAATAATCTGAGCATCTTCTTCCATTTAATCAGATAGCATAATTCTAAAAAATGAAGATAATATAGACTTTCATTCTCTTACTTTTTTTAGGTGACAAACAGTTGAAAGTCATTCTAGTAATATTCTAGTATATTTATTCTAGTAATAGAATAAAAATAATAATAATAAATAGAATATTTATTCTAGTAATAGAATAAAAATGAGATTTATATTCTTTTTTATAGAAAATGACTGGGAAGAGCATTAGAGAGGACTATTTCTTTATTTCATTGATTGTTACATACATTTGTTTCTTTTGGCACAATTTGAGTTGCACATTTCATGTACACTGATTTCTCTCTGTGCATGTTAAAATTCTATCAACAGATTATTTTTAAGGCATTACTTGAATCTCCTCTTTACTACATACTACCTTGTGTCTCCTTTCAGTAGGAAAAAACTAGATGGAATTTTATTTATGACCCCATTGATTTTGATTTTTGTACTGTAACTTGTTTCTATGTGTATTCATCACTGAAATTTGTATTTATGATGAAGTTTCCAATTGACTCGCTTTCCTCTTCAGGGCTCTCTTTTCTTGCCTGTGCACAGCACAGCTTCCTCTTGTTATGTCAGAGGGAGAGAGAGGCAGAGAAAGAGAAAGAGAACTCAGTGCATAGTCTTTATTAATCTTATTAGATTAGGCTTCATTCTTTCCATCTATTTCCTTTAACATTTCTTGGTTCATTGGAGGTCACATCTACAAATACAGCCATACGGTTGGATGGCTAGGGTTTTAACACAGAAATTTATTGAAGGGGGGGACACAAACATTCAAGACATGTACATCTAATAAAAATATTGGTATGTATATATATACCATAAAAACATAGGTGCTGTGTTTCTGAGGTTTTCTATGTTATTGGAGTCTTGCTTTGCTTCCTTCACTTATTTATTTCTTCATCTATTATATAGCATGGAATTGTTGTACAGGTTTTCTTATGTAAAAACACCAGTACATATTGATTAAATTTTTCCTTTTTATTTCTTGCTCTCAGGAACAATATTGCAATGACGCTTCATATCTGTCTCCAGCTGTAAATGTACAAGATGGTTTTGAGCTCTGCATCTCATGCTGGAAAGCAGGTCTATGGCAATGCACATTTTCAGGGGTAAATCGTGTACCACGTTGTTTCTCTATTAAAAAGTGATTAATACTTCCACTTAACAGACACCATTGTCCTCAAACAACATCCTGAAGAATAACTTTTCCAATTTCTTTATATGCAACATACGTAATTGAGGTTTCATGTATTTCCCTGAATATGGTTGAGGTTGACCGTCTTTGACTATGGTCATTTGAAGTTATTTACTGTGAAATTCCTGTTAATTTTATTTGCCTACTTTTCCATTTTGTTGTCATTTTCTCATGTTTGCCTCAGCGAGTATCTTTGCTCCCAAGGGAACCAAAGGCAATGAAGCAATTGCATCAAGTCCTTCTCCAACTCGGAGCTGGGGACAGGGTTTGCCCCTGGGTCCTCTCCGTGTTTTGTTAAGCTGGAAATCACATGATTTCTCAGGAGCTGTGAACAAACATGTGCCCATATATCTACCTTTATCCTTCTGAACTGATACTTGCGTGTCACATGGAACTCTGTAGGGGAAGGTATCTACTCTCATCACCTAAAGTGCCACACTGGAGCAGGTGTAACATTGACATTCAGTGGTACGATTTCTGTGTGTGTGTGTGTGTGTGTGTGTGTGTGTGTGTGTGTGTGTGTGAGTGACTATGGATCCTTCAATTCTACCTGTCCCTACACCACAGTATGTCAGACAGCTCTGTGGACAGTAATTTATCTTGACCTAAGTATCTATCCAAATTTTGACTCAGTGGGGCTAAATAAATCATCTATGAAAAAACCTAATTCAAATTGAACCTAGACCTAATTTTTGAGAGGAAGGTAGCAAAAGATACTTCTTTTTCCTTAAATTTGGTCCTCATTTGGTCTGTTAAGTGCGGTTCCACATCTTATCTCAAATCTCTGTTGCCAACAACCAGGAATACACAGGTAATATTTTGCACCTAGATTTGTGTGGTAACCTCCTATTTAGATTCCTGCTCATACTCTTGCCTTGCTATTATCTCTCCTAGTACCCAGTAAGCCATTTGAAATTGTTAGTAACCTCTTTAACCTTTTCTTGAGTCTACTACTGCTTCTCTTTTCTTTTCTTTTTTTTTTTTTTTTTTTGAGGTGCTTGGGATTGAACTCAGGGCTTTGTGCTTACAAGGCAATTCTGCTTTATGAAGAGATTGGAACTTTCTACCACGGCAGAAAATGTGTTGTACACTCTGGGTCCTTGATAATTCTCGCATCCCATATACAGCATTACCCAAACTGGCCATGGTCTGGCATTCTCTTTAGGCTTCAAGCATCCTAGCTCTTTACTGGAGCCCATGTTTTTACACTCTTCATCTATTATAAGACAGGTTCTTCTATTAAGAATTTCTTTTAAAGAACTCATAAGAACAGCCTTCCTCATCACCTTAGCATCTTGTAATTTGACAATGTATCAAATCCATAAGTTTTTCAGTCCTTCAAAGGTATTTCTAAGAATTTATCAAATGTGTATTATTGCATTCTATGTGTGTGCAAAATGATAGAAGAACAATGTTCTTTACTGCAGTATTGCTATACATAGCAAAATGTTAGAAAACACCTACATATCTCAGAGGCCTCTAATTACCATTTAAATTGTAATAAAAAAGATGGTTGCCAACATGGTACTAAGTAACACAAATGAATGTAAAATCCATCTTGAGAAACAACATCACATTAACAGGACTTTTAATGTAGTAGGCTGAAGAATGTAGGAATTTTAGAAATAATTTCAATAAGCTGGGAAAATTGGTACATTAATGCAAACTTTAGTTAACCCTTAAAAATGAATGGTGGTTTGATAGTAAAACACATCACAGCCCTAAAAGAAACATTAAAACTTATCAAGTCTGCATATAGATGATTGGTTCTATTTTAAACTAGAATTTCAAATTCTTTTGTGGTTTTCCACACCAAAAAACTAACTGACCTGAAGGAGTAATGATAGGATTGGATACACAAAAGAAATACTAGAAATATGACAAAAATGTCAGTTGACAATCTTTGGCGGAAAAGCTGGGTTAGGAATATAAAAACAGAGAAGTTATTTATTTATATTAGTCTGACACAACTTCTTTAGCAGGTCTAGGATGTGACTAAAACAAGTGAGATGTTTCCTGCTGTTCTAAGGACTTGAATAAAAGGATTTGGTTTTACTTGAGGGAATACACAAAGGGAATTTGGAAATAAACAGACGTTTTCTCCACATTCCATGAAAATCCCTTGAAAGCATGATGGAAGACTGAAAATGCTCTCCTCCAAGGAAGAACTGATGAATGTATACAAGATGTAGTATGAGATATTTTATGTTACCACCATAGATTCATGCCCTTAATACCTTTGCGCTGACCTTCCATGTATGGTATTTCCACCAAGTGTCCAGATCTTGATGTTGTGAAGAGCCAACACACCTCACTGGATTCTCTTATATCCATCCAAACCCTGGAAATAAAGCATTACCAGTTCTGTTTCAAAGCCATGGAGAAGGTTGACAGGTCAACAAAACACTAGAGATCATCTAGTAGTTTTTCTATGAGTCAGTTATACACCTGGCCTTGCACATATTTGTTCCCGGATTTCCATCATGAACATTTACATTCCTCAAGTAGGAACATGGTCTGATCAGACAATCATTCAGATGTTTCATTGTTTCTCAAAAAAGATAATGGAATTCTTTGTCCAAACTATCACTAGCTGATTCAAGGGGTAAAAATTCTTGAAAGATCCAAGGTAAATGTAGTTCTAAGCTGTGTACTTATTATGTGCTTTCCATACTGACTTCACCGTCCTTCACAGGTCCATCTTTTTCTTAACTTCCAGCAAGAGAGCAGAAGAGAGCATGAGGAGGGGTAATCAGAGCAGCGTGTCCGAATTCATCCTCCTGGGGCTCCCCATCCGCGAGGAGGAGCAAGGCGTGTACTGCGCCCTGTTCCTGGCCGTGTACCTGACCACGGTGCTGGGCAACCTGCTCATCGTCCTGCTCATCAGGCTGGACTCCTGCCTCCACACCCCCATGTACTTCTTCCTCAGCCACTTGGCCTTCGCTGACGTCTCTTTCTCCTCAGTCACAGCTCCGAAGATGCTCATCAATATGCTGACTCACAGTCAGTCCATCTCATATGCTGGGTGCATATCTCAGGAATTCTTTTTCTTATTGTTTGGTAGTCTTGACAGCTTCCTTCTCACCTCAATGGCCTATGACAGGTATGTGGCCATATGTCATCCCCTCCGCTACACCACCATCATGAGTCGTGTCCTCTGTTTCCTACTAGTAATTGTGTCCTGGGTAGTATCCTTTGCTGGCTCCCTTGTGCACATTCTCCTACTAGCCCGTCTCTCTTTCTTTAGAGACAATACTGTTCATCACTTTTTCTGTGACTTGTATGCCTTACTGAAGCTGTCTAGCTCAGATAATACTATCAATAAACTGTTTATTCACATTATAGGAACAATGGTTATTACTCTGCCATTCATGTGCATTCTGGTGTCTTATGGCCATATTGGGGCCACCATCCTGAGAGCTCCTTCCATTAAGGGAATCTGCAAAGCCTTGTCCACATGTGGCTCTCATCTCTCTGTGGTTACTCTGTACTACGGAGCAATTATTGGTCTCTATTTTGTCCCTTCATCCAATAACACTAATGACAAGGATGTCATTGGGGCTGTTCTATATTGTCTGGTCACTCCCATGCTGAATCCCTTCATCTACAGTCTGAGGAATCGGGACATGAAAAGTGCTCTGCGAAATCTGCTTAGCAGAAGAACTTTTTCAGTGTGATGGTCATCTCATTATCTGAGATGATATTGTCCCAAAGACACCTAATCATCCTTTCTTTGAATTGTTGTTTCTTGGTGAATCTTGATAAAACACTCTTTTCACACCTGTGTTTCATGTTACGCATGGGTTTCCTCTTTGTCCTGTTGCTTTTGAGAGTGCTGGGAAATGTTCTTACAAGCATACCTGAAGGATTACCTTTTCCTGTATCTCTCTTTCAAATGTTTTCCCTCTTCTACAAAAGTTTTCATTTTACATGCAGTCACAGTGTTTGGTTCTTTATTGGATCATTTATAATCTTTTGTAACAAGCCTTTTTGCATGGCTCAACATAAAAATTTTCTTCTGCTGGGTTTGTGATTTGATTATTGTGTTTTATTTTAAAGTATATTTGAAAATTGCTTTTGTTAGTAATATTAATAAGAAATACAGTGTCATTTTGTTTTAGTTTGTAATTTTTATTTTTTTAAATTACAGGTAAAAATTATAGAGTCTCACAATGTATCAGGTGATCTTTTGATAAAATTATGTATTGTATGAACTGCAAGGAAAGGAACCAGATTTATTTCCTCAAACATTTCTCATTTCTTTGTGGCAAAAACATTCAAAAATTTTTATTCTCACTTTCTTGAAGTATAAAAAATGTTCTTATTTCTGTTCACTCTACTGTGCAACTGAACACCAGAACTTATTTGTCCTATGAGTATTTACTACCATTTGGCCGACCCCTTCCTAACTCTCTGTTATGTCCGTTCTCCTCTGCTACTTGTATTCGCTTAATCATTTTCCTATTTTATTTTTAGTTGCATTCTTCAAGTAATGGAGAGTGGGCACATAACTTTTTTTCATTCTCAAAGAGAGTAGGTCTTTTCACAAATTAGGATGATGGCTTTCTATAAAAGGCCAGGACAATATTCCACATAGAACAGATACATATCCCAATTAGTGAACAGAAACTTACTTGCAGCTCCCTAGGTTCTCAGAAGGTCACCTTGGTGTGAGGCATGAAACAATAGATGTTTCATGGACTTACATATGGTGAGATGATCATGAGTTATGGGTCCATTCTGATAAGGGGATTCAGCCTCCCTTGTTGTGGGCTGAGGAATGGCCAGGTAGGATGTCAGGAGTTTAGGCAAGAAAACTGAGTTCAAGCAGGATTTTGGTGTAGTTAAATCTAAGTATATTTGATTTTAAAATGAAGAAAAGTACTTCCCAGCCAAATTATATAAATGTAGTGTCCCCACATGTTTGAATACCGCATAGTTTCTCTGGTGTGAGAAACTGAAAGGGTGAATAAAGAATAAAATGTATTATATTGGGAAAGGGAAGAAGATGTCCAGATGGCAAAGGGAACAAAGGAGGGCGGGGGAGGAACAGAGTGACAAGAGAAATAAGAAATGGAAGGGAAAAATGGAAACAAAGCTTTTGTAAATATCCTGGTTTTTCACAAACTCTACATGACTTTTCCCCAAAGTGAAATCAGAAGACAGAGAGCTTTGTGAATCACCAAGACCCTGAGGGCAGCCCACAGTTAGTATTCCTCCAGAAGAGGTGAATTCTCCAATGACTTCCTCAGAGACTAATCCTGCTCCCAAGGGAGCCAGGCAGAGAAGCAAATATGTATGTCTCTAATTTGGAGTTGGGGATGAGAGATTGCTCTCTGGGTCCTTTCCATGGTTTGTAACATTACAATGCACATCAAATTCTCAGTCCTGTGAAAAAATGTACATTGATATACTTACTGAGTTTGATTCTGGACTGATCGTTCTGCATGCTGCAAGAAATTTTTGAGCCCACTGAGACTCCACCTGTTTCTCTGTACTCCTCGTCTTCTAGAGAAGAATTACAACCCTGCCCCAGCTTTGTCTCTGAAGGTATCTGTACTCATCATGTTCTAAGGGTTTCTGTCAGAATAGGAGCTGAATTAGCATTCGGCAGTATTACTGACTATGAATCTGTCTGTCTATTGCAGACTATTGCTTCCCAAACACTACCCCGTCTCAAGGTACAGAATAAATTAAAGCACCACATAGAATAATTCAGTAGCTGAGTATCTAATTTTTGAGACTATAGGGAAAAGCAATTCTCCTTTTACAGCAATTTATCTGAATCGGACTTTCTCTCAAATTTTAATGAAGACATTTAAAAAGCACATCTCCTTTTCCATATCTTCAGCCCTGGTCAGTATTGTTGAGGTTTTTTTTCCACATTTTATACCACATCTCTGCAATTTTATTCCTTTCTGCTCCTACAATCCAGCTATAAGCAGGTACTATTTCATTTTACTTAAAATACATTCACCTCTCATTCAGATGCCTGAAGACTTTCTTGGCTTGCAGCCCCTCACCCTAACCTCTACCCAGGAAACAAGCTCTATAAAATTTTTATTCACTTCTTCACTTCAAACTTTTCTTCAGCGTACTACTGCTCTAGAATATAAAGTTTTGTCACAGCCCAGAATGCCTTGTACGCTCTGGCTCCTTGATATTCTCTCCAAATCTTCCCAGGACATTCATGGTCTCGAGTTGTTCCTGTTCCTCAAATGCTGTAGCTCTGAGCATCCAAACCCTTCACCTGGGTGCCCATATTCACATTCTTCCAGTGACAGCTTCTGCATTTAGGATTCTTTAAATAAGACATATAAATGAGATTCCTTGTCGCTTTAGCCTCTTGTAGTTGGACTATCAAAACTATGGGCTATTTTCCCTCACAGAGAATTTCTAAGACTTTATCATAACATATATGCTAACGTGAAAGGTGGCATATGAACAATGTTATTTATTACAATATTGCTGAAAATAGTAAAATATTTTTAAAAAGCAAATTTCCACCAACCTGGCAATTACAATTTTCATTGTGATAATCCGATGGATATTAACATGGAAATGAGTAACAAGACTGTGTGTATAACCTACCACATATAATAGTATTGCATTAAGAGGTTTTTCAGTATAGTGGGAGGAAAAATGTAGGAATTTTAAGATAATACCAATCAAGTTGGGAGAATTGGCACATTGTGTAAACTTCAGTCACCCCAAAATGAATGAGGCAAAACACGGTCATCACCGTGGTACTCGAGTATAAAGACCTCCAGGTTAAATAAGTCTTTATAACGAGTATGGATTCCATTTTGAGCAGACAGTTCCTAATGTTTTCTTTCCCTAATCTTTTGCAAATTTGCACATGGATAATCTTAAGAGCAACCGATTTGAAGGAGAAACAGAAATAATTACCAAAGTCTTGAGAATGTTAGAACAATAACTAGAAAAATGTCACTTAAAAATCTTTACTAGAGAAAAAGAAAAAAAAAACAGAAAAATGTACATAAAGCTATTATAAATAAGAAGGAGAAGAGGAGGTGCAGGAAGGGGTAGGGAAGGGGAAAAAGGCAAGATATATCATGCACAGGTACAAATTAACTATGGTGAGTGTTATGGTTTGTGTCTAGATGTTCCCCCAAAGCCTCATGTGGTAAGAGATAGCTGGATCTAGAGTGTGTGATTACTAAATTGATCCATTGATCGGGTTGGCATCGTTCTGCTGGGATCAAGGATGTGAGACTGAGATTGGGGGTGGGAGTGCGGGCCGCCCTGGGGGCAGGTAGCCTAGATAAAAGATACAGGAAGAAGCTAACTAGCTGCTTAGCTGCTTGTTTGCATTGCTTATTTGCATACATTCCTTGCATTTTCCTCACTTTACTTTGCTGCCGGTCCGCTGCCGGCCTGCCACGCCGGCCCGCCCTGCCTCTGCCATGCTGCCCTGCCTCGGACCCAGCGGACTATAGACTGAAACCTCTG
This sequence comes from Hystrix cristata, assembly GCA_004026905.1. Classification (NCBI taxonomy): domain Eukaryota; kingdom Metazoa; phylum Chordata; class Mammalia; order Rodentia; family Hystricidae; genus Hystrix; species Hystrix cristata. Next base: position 55,680 of record PVJO010008532.1, on the reverse strand, counting down.
CAGACTGTGAGCTAATAAACCTTTCTTCCCCTAACTTTGGGTGTCGAGTATTCTGTCCCAACAACGAGAGAAAAGTAACTAAAACAGTGAATGTGATCATTTCGTATCTCTAAAATGTACCAATAAATCTTCTTGATTGAATTACAAAAAATCTTTACTGGAAGTCATAGTATAGGAACCATAGCAAGAGGAAAGTATTATTTGTTGTTGCTAGTAAAATATTTACAAAGAGCCTTTCATTTGTCAGATCCATGATGTGACTAGAAAAGCAAAGTATTTCCCAGTGTCTGGGGATTTCATTAGGAATGATCTGGTTGAGGCAATAAAAAGATGGGAATTGGAAAGGCAGACTTTTTCTTCATAGTCCATGAAAATTCCTATTGAAAAGATAATGAAATACTGAAAATGTTGAGTGTTCTTAATGGAAGACCCAGTGACTGCCCTACAAGGTATATGCCTAGATATTTTATGTTATCATGCACACTGGTGCTCTCAAAGCACTACCTAGTCCCACTGCATATATGTTCTCCAAATTGCCACATCATGATATTTTGCAGAAACAGAGCAGCCCACTGGTTTCTTTTAATTTGATTCAATCGTGACAAAAAAGTATTGGACAGGCAGAGGAAAGTTCAGAGGTGAACAAACCATTTAAATTAACTAATTCTGACCTTCCTTTTATCAAATTCCCTAATCTCACCTATCTGTCAGAGACCCCACAGAATCTTAACGCTCAAAACTGGTGTGAATTCATAATCACTCAGAAATTTCATGTTACATGACAGAATGTTGAGGTGGCTTAGGTGGGCAAATACTATCCTTTGTCTAAATCATCACTAACGCACTTCGTGGGAAAAAATCAGATATATTCAGATTAAAATTTGCAGATACAGACTCGTTTGAAGCGATGATTCTATTACGTAATTCACCATGATTTCTCATTTTCACATATCTGTTTTCTTTTGTATCTTCAGCACAAGAGAGGACAAAGAGCATGAGAAGAGATAATCAGAGCAGCGTGTCTGAATTCCTCCTCCTGGGGCTCCCCATCCGCGAGGAGGAGCAAGGCGTGTACTGCGCCCTGTTCCTGGCCGTGTACCTGACCACGGTGCTGGGCAACCTGCTCATCGTCCTGCTCATCAGGCTGGACTCTCGCCTCCACACCCCCATGTACTTCTTCCTCAGCCACTTGGCCTTCACTGACGTCTCTTTCTCCTCAGTCACAGCTCCGAAGATGCTCGTGAATATGCTGACTCACAGTCAGTCCATCTCGTATGCTGGGTGCGTTTCTCAGGTATATTTTTTCTTGTTGTTTGGTGATCTCGACAGTTTCCTTCTCGCCTCAATGGCCTACGACAGATATGTGGCCATCTGCCACCCTCTGCACTATGCCACCATCATGAGTCGGAGCCTCTGTTCCCTGCTAGTGATTGTGTCCTGGGTCTTGTCCTGGGCTAGCGCCCTGGTGCACACCCTTCTCCTAGCCCGTCTCTCTTTCTGTGGTGACAACACTCTGCCACATTTCTTCTGTGATCTGTCTGCCTTGCTTCAACTGTCCAGCTCAGACACCACCATCAACGAGCTGGCCATCCTCACTGTAGGAGTTGTAGTCATTACTCTGCCGTTCATGTGCATTCTGGTGTCTTATGGCCACATCGGGGCCACCGTCCGGAGAGCTCCTTCAATGAAGGGACTCTGCAAAGCCTTGTCCACATGTGGCTCTCACCTGTCTGTAGTTTCCCTGTACTATGGAGCAATTATTGGGCTCTACTTTCTCCCCTCATCCAATAACACTAACAATGAGGATGTCGTTGTGGCGGTGATGTACACTCTGGTCACCCCCATGCTCAATCCCTTTATCTACAGCCTGAGGAATCGGGATATGAAAGGAGCTCTGAGAAATCTACTCAGTAGAGGAACATTGTCAGTGGGACGGCTCTGTCCTTCATATTAAATGGATAGGAGTCCTTCTGAGTCCTTCACATGCCTTCTGCACCAGGAATATGAGACCTTCTGAATCTTTTCCTCTCTGAAGTACTGATTCTTAGTGAATTTTTTTTTTATTTTAAACCAAGAGCATGTATTTGTACATTCTACATACATTGGTCACATTCATTACATTTATTCTGTACCTATACATGATTCTTAGTGAATTTTGAGTGGCACTTATTTTTCAGCGTGTGTCTCAACTTAGATGTAGTGTTCATCTCTGGTCAACTGTTTTGTTGGTCTTGAGAAAACTGAGAATAATTTTTACAAACACCTGCATATCTTTCCTTCTTCGATACCATCCTCATAATACAACTCGAGTATTTCTGTAGACAGCTTTTAGCCATTTTTGTTTTTCTCAGAGATGGTTTAGTGCCTTTTGGAGCAATGCTATTCTTTTTTTTTGAGACACCAAAATATTTGCTCAGGTGTGGTCATGATTTTATTTCTGTATTTTACTTTTCAATAGTTTTCAAATTCATTTTTGCGAATGAATAACTGTAATGGGAAATTCAGTTATGATTTTTTGATATATTTTTATCATTAAATGGTACATATTTACAAGATACCATGTGATGTTCCAGGTATATGCGCAATATGTAATGTTCATGTCAAGATCAGATAGAGATCAGCTGGGCATGGCGGCACATGCTCGTAACACCTATGCTCTGGGAGGCTGAGGCAAGGGGACTCACTAGTTCCAGCCCAGCCTGAGCAAGTTAGCAAGTTATTGAGAACCTGTCTCCAAGGAAAAACTTTAAAAAGAAATAAGGATGTAGCTCAGTGCGAGGGCCCTGAGTGCAATCTACAGTAGTGAAAAAAAGAATAAAATCTGTTTCCTGAAACATCTTTTGCTTCTTTGTAGTGAAAATACTCAGAATCCTTTCTCATATCACTCTCGAAATACATAGTATTTTATCATTATCTGTAGTGACTCTACTGTGAAATAGAACACCAGATCTTGTTTCTCCTAACTATAACTTTTTTTTTAACCAAGAACATGTATTGGTACATTGCCCATTGATCACATTTAACATGTTCGTTTTGTACCTGTACATGGTGTCTCTTGGTTTTCCCCCCTCTACCCTCCGCTCTCTTCTGTTCCCTCAATCCCTATTTACAGCATCCTAACTGTAACTTAGTGTTTATTGCCCAACCTTTCTCCATTCCTCTACCTGCTCCATTCCTTCCCTGTTGTTTGTATTTATTATACACTGTCCAAACTTTTTTAGTTGTGTTAGAATGATGGTAACTAGGCACACAACTCTTTTTTCTGCAAGTCAGGAGGCTTAGTCGCAAATTAAAATAAGATATATTTTGTAAAAGACCACTGGTCTAGATAGAATGGGTATGGTACTGAGAAGCCAGTCAGAAAAGGCAAAATATTATATGGTTCCAAACCTATGACATCCTAAAAAAAGACTAGCAATAGAGATAATAAAACCAACAACAGTTGCTAAAAGTTTGGTGTTTGGGAAGGAGAGGGATGAAGAGGTAGAGTGGAGGGAATTTTCAGAACAGAAAATGTATCATACATGATGATGTAACAGTACACACATGTCACAATTCGTCAAAACCAAGGGGAAAAAACAACTTTGTAAAATCTATAGAACAACGTATGACTCTGAATGCAAAGCATGAAATTTAGCTAATAATACAGTGTTGGTTTGTTTATAAGAAACATTCTACACCGTGCCACATGTTAATAAAGGAAACTGGGGGTGGTGAAGTATATGGACAGTATCTGTTGAATTTTATTTTACCTTAAACTGCTCTAAAAATAATCCATCAATTTTTAAAAAGCTAAACTACTTCATACCTCCCGTCTCAGACTATCAGAAATTCTATTATTTACCTCGCAAAATCACTTGGTATTAGTAGACAGAGTTCCAAGGCTTTTATAGGCTCAGTGAATGGCAAATTATATTCCACTGTGCTGTTCCTTTCTATTCCCTGATCATCAATGCAGTAAACCATTAGCCTGTATTTATTGGTCACTTGTGATGAATGCCTGGCGGCCTTTCCAAATTTTCAACTTGTATAATTGCCACTGGGAGGCAGCTTCTACACTTTCTACTAATTTAGATGTGTCTAGGTGACACATTTTCCCCAGTGGAAAAGAATGTGTGTGTGGTTTCCTCTCCAGGCCTTGAAAGACGTGCATGGGTATCCTCTCCTACTGGATGGAAACAGTTTACTTGCTGCTCTCAGAGATAACCGAGCCTGGTTCCTGAATTACCACGTTGCAAAAAGCCAACCTACTCATGAGGAGACCCACACTGCCCCATGAGAACGTCAGCGTTCCTCTTATTGCTACAGAATTCCTTCACTGGAATTCCACCGTCATGTCTTCCTCCTGCCTTCCTGCTGAGTGTTGTGTCTTTTCCTTATCACATTGTAGACCGTAGTCATAAAATCTGGAATTAATACTCTCTCATTGTTTCCTCACAAATGTCTTCCACTAATTAAAGATTGTTAGCTTTTTTTTTTTTACTCTCAGTGGCTTAATTTTAATGTACTTAATAATGGTACATCAATTTGTGAATGGTGTTCTTGATAAGTGATTCTTTGATGAATTCACCTTGCAAATGTTAACCATTCTATCTTCTAGATATTAGGTAATAAGTGTAACACCAGGAAAAGCAAGAGATGAGGAAAGGCGGTCTTATATTTCTTATATGGGGGGCAACTTGTACTTGCCTAAATAGTATGAGTATGCCAAAGTAATTCTCTCTAGCACATTATGATATTAGTGTAATTCAACACACACACATACACACACACGCACGCCAAAACATCTTCTGACGAACAGTTTATATGTTTATATGACTGTAAGATGGTTCAAAGGCCAGGGAAAGTTTGTGACTTTGGAATACAGAAGCCCACACAGGCTCTTGGGTGAGATGTATCCACCTGACTTAATTAGTAGTGTGTCATGAGAAAGTGAGCTAGATGTCATCAGAAGTTAGATGATAGAATATCAATAGCATATGCTTTCATCACAGTTCACCAGACCCAGTAATTATAGAACTTGAAGATTTTTCATCCCCTGATAGAATTTTGTGCTGGTATTTACAAATAAATCATGTACTTTATACCATGGTTTAATCAAATGTTTCTGAAAAATCTTTAAAAGGATTCCCTCATCTTATGTATCTGATAGAGTACGCCCTAATTTTATGCAAGAGTTTAAAATTTTGTCTTTAGTCTTTAAATCTTTGAAATATATAAAGTTAGTTATTTTAATGTTTTATGAGATAGAAATTCATTTTAATTATTTCTCATAATAAGGTACTCGAAGTTAATTTTTATGGTTCATACTTTCTCAAGAACTATTTTAAAAATCAAAAGAGCATGTATCTCATCGGATCACAGAGGAATAAAACTAGACATCAGCACAAAGATGATCTTTGGAAATTATAAAAACACATCGAAATTAAACAACATTCTCTCCATTGACTACTGAATGAATGAAAAAGTCAAAAGGAAAATTTAAGAATGTTTTGAAACAAATACAAATCAAAATTGCACCTTCCAAATCCCATGGGATATAGCAAGAGCAAGTTTGTAGCAAGAAGTGTACAAAACAAACATGTTAAATGTGATCAATATATGGACAATGTACCAATACACGTTCTTGGTTAAAAAACAATGAAAAAAAATATAGCAAGAAGTGCTTACATTAAAAAAGAAAGATTTCAAATAAAGAGTTGAAAGCAAGAACACAAGAATTAGATGAGCAAGAATAAATCATACTGAAATCAGCAGCAGAAAAGAAATAACAAGACAGTGCCGGAATAAATAAAATACAGACAAAAATACAAATGTTAAACAAAATGAAGGGATTAGCATCTGAAAAGTGAAACAGAATGATAAACGTTCGGCTACACTAACCAGAAAAAAAAGAGAAGGTCCCAACTAATAAAATCACAGATGAAAAAGTAGACCACAATTGATACTGCAGAAATACAAAGGATCGATAATGGCTATTATGAAGAAGTGTGTGCTGACAAATGGGAAAGATGTGGAAAAATTTTTGACCACATATAACCTACTCACAGTGAACCAGAGCAATGTAGAAAATGTGAACAGATCATTAATGAGTAATGACAATGTATTAGTGATTTTTAAAAATATCTGTAATAAAGAAAAGCCCAGGAATAAATGGCTTCACTGTTAAATTTTGCCAAACTTTTAAAAAAGAACTAATATGAGATCTCAAGCTACTCAATGTGTATAAGGAAGAGACCTTTCTAAACTCATTCTCTGAGGTGAGCATCAGCCTGAACTAGCCAATTACACGACAAAAAAGAAATATGCAGACTAATAACCTAGTTGTAAGATTCTCAACAAAATTATAGCAAATTAAATCCAACAGCACATAAAATTTGTAGACTCCAGTCAAGTGGGACTTATCCTAGGGAGGCAAAAATGGATCAACATATGCAAATCATAAACATAATACATCATCTCTACAGAACGAAGCATAAGAAACCATATTACGTTCTACAGAGATTCCAGATAAAACATTAACTAAACTTCAGCATCCATTCATTATTCTGATTTTTGTCTGTGCATGTTAAAATTCTATTTGACAGATATATTTTTTGAAAGCATTACATGAATCTACTTTTTACAACATACTCCTCTCCGTCTCCTTTTGTGTATGACTCCATTGATTTTTGTACTTTAACTTGTTTCTATGTGTATTAATGTCTAAAATATGTACTTATATGTATGATGAAGTTTCCAACTGATTCAGTTTCTTGTTCAGGGCTCTCTATTCTTGCCTGTGTGTTGTGTGTGTGTGCACGAGCGCGTGTGTGTGTGTGTGTGTGTGTGTGTGTGTGTGTGAGTGAGACAGAGAGACAGAGAGACAGAGAGGGAATTCAGTGCATAGTCTTCACTAATCTTATTGACTCAAGCTCCATCATTTCAGCCTATTTCCTTTAACATTGCTTAGTACATTAGAGGCCAAATACAGCCATACAGATGGATGGTTAGGGTTTCAATACAAAAATTTATCAGGTGGGTATACACAAGTATTCAGGAGATATATACATATAATAAAACATAAATATATATGTATATAACATAAAAACATGTGTGTGTGTTTCTGAAGTTTGCAGTATCATTGGGGTCTTGCTTTTCTTCCTTCACTTAATTATTTCTTTATCTATTATAAAGTACAGAATTCTCGTACAAGTTTTCTTATGTAAAAACACCAGAACATTTTGATTAATTTTTTCCTAATTTTTTTTGCTATCATGAATAATATTGCTATGAGCCTTCTTATCTGTCTCCAGCTATAAATGTACAAGATGTCTTTGGGCTTCACATCTCATGCTGGAATGCAGGTCTCTGGCAATGTGCATTTTCAAGGGTAAATCATTTGAAGTTATTTACTGTGAAATTCTTGTTAATTTCATTTGCCTTTTTTCCATTTTGTTGTCGTTATCTCATGTCTGCTTCAGCAAGTAGCTCTGCTCCCAAGGGAACCAAAGGTGATGAAGCAATTACATCAAGTGCGTCTCCAACATGGAGCTGGGGACAGGGTTTGCCCCCGGTCCTCTCCGTGTTTTGTTAAATTAGAAGTCACACTGATTTCTCAGGGGCTGTGAACAAACATGTGTCCATGTATCTACATTGTTTCTTCTGAACTGATACTTCTGTGTAACATGGAACTTTGAGCTGCTTAAAGATGCCACCTACTTTCATGTATTCTACTTTGAAGCAGAAGGTACCTATTCTCATCATCTAAGGGGCAATTTCAGAGAATTGTAACATTTACATTCAGTGGTATGATTTCTGTGTTTCTCCGTGTGTGTGTGTGTGTGTGTGTGTGTGTGTGTGTGTTACTATGGATGCTTAGATTCTACCCTTCCCTACACACAGTGTGTTAGACAGCTCTGTAGACAGTAATTTGTCTTGAACTGAGTATCTATCCAAATTTGAGTCAGTAGGGCAAAACAAATCATCTATGAAGAAAAACCTAATTCAAATTGAATCTATGTCTAATTTTTGACATGAAGGTAGCAAAAGATACCTCTTTTTCCTTATGTTTAATCCTCACTAAGTCTGTTAAGTGTTGTTCCAAACTGTATCTCAAATCTGTTGCCACAAACCAGGTATACAGATATTTTTTGTACATAGGTTTGTGTGATAACCTCCTATTTAGATTCCTGCTAATACTCTTGCCTTGCTGTTATCTGATCCCTGCTAGTTACCAGCAAGTCATTTGAAATTGTTGGTAACCTCTTTGGATCTACAACTGCTTTATAAAGAGATTGAAACTTTCTACCACTGCAGAAAATGTCTTGTATGCAATGGACCCTTGATAATTCTCTCATCTCATATACTGCATTACCAAAGCTGGCCATGGTGTGGAATTGTCTCTATTCTTCAAATGTCCTAGCTCTGTCTTCTCCAAACACTTCACTGGAATGCATTTGTTGTTTTTTTTTTTTTTTTTTGTGGTGCTAGGGATCGAACTCAGGGCCTTGTGCTTGCAAGACAAGCACTCTAATCACTGAGCTAAATCCCCATCCCCTGGAATGCATGTTTTTATAATTTTCATCTATTACAAGACAGGTTCTTCTATTACGACTTTCTTTTAAAGATTTCATAAGAACAGGCTTCCTCATCACCTTAGCATCTTGTATTGTGACAATCTATCAGTCCATGAATACACATTCCTTCAAATCTATTTCTAAGAATTTATCGAATGTGCATGATAGTGTTACATGTGTGTGTGTGTAAAATGACATAAGAACAATGTTCTTGGGGTTGGGCATTTAGCTCAGTGATAGAGTGCTTGCTTAGCAAGTGCAAGACCCTGAGTTCAATCCCCAGCACCCAAAAAAGAACGAAAAAAAAAGTTCTTTACTGAGATATTGCTAGAGATAGCAAAGTATTAGGAAAAAATATATCCGATGGGCCTCTCATTACCTTTTTCATTGTGATAAACAGATTACTGCTAACATGATATTAAGACATACAAATAAATGTAAAATCCATCTTGAGAAATAACATCACATTAACAGGATTTTTAATGTAGTAGGATGAAGAATGTAGGAATTTTAAAAATAATTTCAATCAGCTGGGAAAATTGGTACATTAATGTAAACTTAATTAAGTCTTAAAAATGAATGGTGGTTAAACAATGAAACACCTTCATAGCACTTAAAGAGACATTCAAATTTAACAAATCTCAATATAGCATATTGATTCTATTTTTCACTAGAGAGAATTTCAAATTCTTTTGTGGTTGCTCCCATCAAAAGACTAACCAGCCTGAAGGAGGAATGATAGGATTGGATACACAAAAGAAATATTAGAAATATGACAAAAATGCCAGTTAAGAATCATTGGCATAAGTTGGGTTAGGAACCTAAAAAATGAAAGGTTGCTTATTTGTTAGTCTCATGCAACTTCTTTAGCAGGTCCAGGATGTGACTTTAAAAGGTCAGATGTTTGCTGCTGTTTGTTGAAGGACTTGAAAAAGAGGATTTGGTTTTAGTTGAGGGAATACACAAAGGGAACTCGGAAGATAAACAGGTATCTTTTCCACATTCCATGAAAATTACTGTAAAAGATGATAGAAGACTGAAAATGCTTTTCTTGATGGAAGAATCGATGGGTATATACACAATGTATTTATGTTATTGGCACAGATTCATGCTTTTAATGCCTTTGTGTTTATCTACTGTGTATGATATTTCCACCAAGTGTCCAGATCTTACATCTTGGAAATCCAACACATTTCACTGGATTCTCTTATATCGGTCCAAACCCTAGAAATGAAGCATTAGCCAATTCTGTCTCGAGGCCATGGAGGAGGTTAAGAGAGGTCAACAAACCATTAGAGATCATCTACTAGTTTGTCTGTGAGTCGGTTATGCACCTGGCCTTGCGCATACTCAATTTCAGATTTCCATCATGGGCATCTACGTTCCTCAAGTGGGAACCTGGTCTGATCTGACCATCACTCAGATGTTTCATTGTTTCTCAAAAAGAGATAAGGATTAATGAAATCCTTTGTGCCAACTATCACTAGCTGATTCATGGGGTAAAAATTTTTGAAAAATCCAAGGTAAAATGTAGTGCAAAGCCCTATACTTATTATTTGATTATCATAATGACTTCACTGTCCTTCACGGGTCCATCTTTTTCTTAACTTCCAGCAAGAGAGCAGAAAACATGAAGAGGGGTAATCAGAGCAGCGTGTCCGAATTCCTCCTCCTGGGGCTCCCCATCCGCAAGGAGGAGCAAGGCATGTACTGCGCCCTGTTCCTGGCTGTGTACCTGACCACGGTGCTGGGCAACCTGCTCATCGTCCTGCTCATCAGGCTGGACTCTCGCCTCCACACCCCCATGTACTTCTTCCTCAGCCACTTGGCCTTCACTGACGTCTCTTTCTCCTCGGTCACAGCCCCGAAGATGCTCGTGAATATGCTGACTCACAGTCAGTCCATCTCTTATGCTGGGTGCGTTTCTCAGGTATATTTTTTCTTGTTATTTGCAGATCTCGACAGTTTTCTTCTCACCTCAATGGCCTACGACAGATACGTGGCCATCTGCCACCCTCTGCACTATGCCACAGTCATGAGTCGGAGCCTCTGTTCCCTGCTAGTGATTGTGTCCTGGGTCTTGTCCTGGGCTAGCGCCCTGGTGCACACCCTTCTCCTAGCCCGTCTCTCTTTCTGTGGTGACAACACTCTGCCACATTTCTTCTGTGATCTGTCTGCCTTGCTTCAACTGTCCAGCTCAGACACCACCATCAACGAGCTGGCCATCCTCACTGTAGGAGTTGTAGTCATTACTCTGCCATTCATGTGCATTCTGGTGTCTTATGGCCACATCGGGGCCACCATCCTGAGAGCTCCTTCAATGAAGGGACTCTGCAAAGCCTTGTCCACATGTGGCTCTCACCTGTCTGTAGTTTCCCTGTACTATGGAGCAATTATTGGGCTCTATCTTTTCCCTTCACCCAATAACACTAACAATAAGGATGTCGTTGTGGCGGTGATGTACACTCTGGTCACCCCCATGCTGAACCCCTTTATCTACAGCCTGAGGAATCGGGATATGAAAGGAGCTCTTGGAAATATCCTCAGTAAAAGAATATTTTCAGTGTGAGGAATGTTGTTTCATATTAACTGGACATGAAAAATTCTCAGTCCTTCTAACACATCTTCTTTCCTCTCTGCATTGTCTTTAGAGAGACTCTTGATGTGGCACTCTCTTCTTTTGTGTGTCCCCTTGGATGTAGTTTTGTGTCTATTAAATTTTCTGGGCAATCCATTTGGGCCCCCTCCTGTCTCTCAGGAGCTATTCCTATTCCCCAGTAAATTGTCCTATTTGTAAAAATAAATAAATAAATAAAATTTCCTGCTGCTCTAAAGCCTCTTCAGAAAGCTTTTTATAAACCTAAATGAGCACCTTTCCTTTTCACATGGTACTTCTGTCCTACAAATATTTTAAATTTTTGTAGTACTAGATTTTAGTTTTTAAATTGAGTAAGTCATAGCCTTAAATAAAGAAAGCATTTTCCCTTTCTCAAGACAACAAAAACATTTCTTCTGGTTGGTTTTAATTCTACTTTGTGTTTAATTTTGTTATACACTTGGAATTTATTTTCGTGATAAACCTTAATAAGAATGATGGTTTTACTCTTTTGCTACTCTTTTATTTAGTTATTTTTATTTTTTAGTGACACATAAAATTTTAAAATATCTATGGGCACCGTGGCACGTTTCCACACAAGTATACAGTGTGTAGCATTCAAGTCAAGGAAATCATTTCTATTTCTTCAAACATTTATCACTTGTTTGTGATGAAAACTTTCTAAATCTTTTCTTCTAGATTCTTTGAAATATATAGTATATTGTCACCATCTATACTTAATCTGTTGTGAAATAGAACACCAGAAATTATTTCTCCTACTTAAATGTAACTTATTATTGGTTGATGAATCTTTCCCCATCCCTCTCCCATCTACTCTCCCCATCGATTGTAATTTTTTATGCATTATCCAAGTTTTCTTTGTGTTAGAGTGATAGTAACTAGACATATAATTTGTTTTTCTCTAAGTGACAGGACCTGTTCACTTATGGAAATGAGATGGCCTTCCGTAACAGGTCAGGACGTTGGGCCGGACAGAATGGAGACAGACCCAAAATGTTGAACAGGAACTTGAGAGAGGCCCTTGACATCCTTGGTCGTCTGTGCATTAGACATAGCAGTGAGTGCGGAGGTTTTTAATGGCCTTTCTCCTGATGTTATGATTATGGGTGATGAGTCCATTCTAATAAGGGTGCTCAGCTTCTTTGGATGAGGGTCAAAGAACAGTTAGGCAGGATGTCAGGAATCTAGGCAACCTTAGCTGAGTTCAGACAGGACTTCAGCATAGTTTAGTGCAACTGTCTTTTATTATAAAATGAAATGAAAAAAAGGTACTTCCTTCCCCCACTACATAAGTGCGGTGCCCTGTGTGTCCATGTGAAATGGTAAAGTTGTGTCTCCAGTTCTTGAAAAACTTTCTCTACTCAGGAAAATGTACTTAACTTCATTACTGTAAGTTGGTTACTGTGATAGACATTTCTGTATTTTTTTCAACTGTAGTATTTGTTATAAAGGTGGAAATTCAAATTTAAGGGAGATTTAGTAACTATCTATGTGCTACTAAGATAGGAATATCCAGCAGAAGTGGAACTCAGACTACCATATATGTGACATCAGATCCTGGAGCCTGTAAATCACCTAAATAGCTTTCAATATTTTTACCCATTTTATCAGAAATATTACTTTTAATTCTTGTAAGAATATTGAAATAGCATACAAAAATAACATGTAAAATTTATACAGTATAAATTTATGTGCACATATATTATGTATTTTCCCTACATACACCTGTGTCTATATATATATGCTTGCATTTAAAATAATAATATGCAATAAATATTCATTTAACCATATCTAGCCTTGAATCATAGAAAAATAACAATAGCAATACTGTAGACACTCCACTGGTCCCTCTTCAATTGTATCTTCTTTTATTTTGAAGGAATTTAGTACTTTGAGTACCTTCTGTATTCTCTTACTTTCATTAGAGTATTAATGCCTTTATACTGATTCATTAAGGTTACTTGCTCTGTGATGCATCCATATGAAATACAACAATGTTCTGCTGCATTTTGCTTTCGTTGTCTCCTATTGTCTCTGTGAAGTTTGTCTGTTTTTAGATTCCACTATGAGACTACAAACACAATTATCACCTTTAATTTCTCTGACATTTTTGCTTTCTGTACCATGTTTCTATTATGAAAAGTGCCACTTCAAACATTCTCGTACATGCATCAAGCGTGTACATGCAGGAAATTCTGTAAAGTATATACCAGGTTTATTAATAGATTGTAGGACATGTGTATATCCAACTTAGCTATCACTGCTAAACTTTTCTACAAAATAATTAAACTAAGAAGTCAATCTGAAAAGTTTACACAGGATTTAAAAGAAGCCCATGGGTATCTTCTATTTGGATGGAAGCAGATTATCCTCTCCTCTCGGAAATAATTGAGTTTGGTTCCTGAATTACCATATAATCAAAAGTCATCTACTTGTTGAGAGACTGTGATGGACTTATTATTGTGGTCAACTTGAGCCAGAACGCCCAGCTGGACTGAGCTGGTGTGGCTCTGGGTGTAGAGGGTCCACCTGAGAGGATTGCTGCTGATACAACATAAAGGAGAACAGGAGCAGAAGACAGTTGCCAACTGTTTTTCAGGAGAAACTGTATTGCAGTTGGTTTCTCTAAAAAAGCTCGGCTGTTCTCGTTGAGGAAGGAGCTCGGGGCCTTGCTGCTGTCGAGGATGGCTGCTGTTGCTTTGGGGGAGCTCTGGTCTCCATCTCTGCTGCGAGCATCATATCCTGATTCCAGTAAAGATTTCTTCAGCCATCATCTGCAGACATGGACGTACATGGGACAGTGCTGTGGCCTCCCAGCCCTTGACTGGATCTGCTGGGTCTCCAGTGCATAGATGGACATTCAGCACTCTTCCTGCATTTGGCTTATGGGTGAATGTTATAACTTATAAATGTCCTGTATTAAATCTGCTCTCTTGCAAACCATTGACCCTAGAAAGGTAACTAATACAGAGACCCACACTGGACCATTACGTCAACCATTATTTCCCTTAATGCCGTTATTCATTCACATATTAAACATGGTCATGTCTTTTTCTCGCTTTTGTCTTGTATTTATTACATTGTAGACAGTATTCACATGATCTAGAAATTTATCCTTTGTCCATATTGCTTATGTTTTCCATTATTTGTAGCCATTGACTCACCCCTCACTCACTCTCTCCTATGTACCAGTGATTTAGTTTTACTTGGATTATTGTTATTAATGCATCGTTATGATTGCTGTTCTTGACTTTTAGGGACTTCTTTGACAAAGTCAAACTGAGAATGATAATCAATCTGATCTCTGGACATTTAGGAATGGATTTCACATCAAGAAAAGTGTAGTCTGAGAAAGGGTGGACTCACAGTTTTTGTCAGGGGAGCATCTTGTATTTGCATAAAGAGTAGCAAGACCTCAATGAAAACCACTCCAGCCCAATCACTACATATAGTTCAGCACTAGATGAGATGCCCGTAGTCGCTACAAAAACCATAAAATAAAGCAAGGCCCATGTGGTACCGTAGTGTCATACAGTAAAGCCTTTCAAAACTCAGAGCTATTAACACTAGTTAAACACACACACACAGACACACACAGAAACATCGTATGACCAACAGTTTAGGTGCGAAGACATTGTCCACAGTTGGAGGGAAGTCTGATTGGGAAATAAAAGTGAATTCACTCCCTAGAGTGAAACCCAGTCCTCTGACTTAATCTCTTTAAATGTTTATTGATATATGTTTATGATACATAACAATTAAATTTATTTTGAAGAATATGTTATATATATAGTCTTCCGTACAGTCTTAATAATTCGATCCCCATCCCCCACCCACTCCTGTACTGCCTTCCTACACATCTCTAAAATGTCTATCTCCCTGTTTCATATCATCTTTCCTTTATTTTACTCCTCAAATTATTTATGTTTTGGGTCTCTCATATAAGAGAAACTGTGATATTTAGCTTTCTGCATCTGATTTATTTCCACTTAATACTGTGATCTCAAGATTCATCACTTTCCTACAAATGACTCAAGTTTATCCTTATGGTTGAATAATGCTCCACTGTGTATGTATACTGCATTTTCTTTATCCATTCATCTGTCGATGGTCATCTAGGCTATTTCTATAATTTAATTATTGTGAATTGTGCTGCTATAAACATGGGTAGGCATGTATCATTGTAGTATGATGTCTTTAACTTTTTTACCCCTGACCTAATTCATACTGTATGATGAGAAACTGAGCTACACATCCCAGGAGTTAGAACAGTGAATGTCATCAATATATGATTTGACAACAATTTGACAGGACTCAGCTGCTAGAACAGTTGGAGATTTCCATCACCTGATAGAATTTTGTACAGGTGTTGGCTATTAAATTATGTATTTTTGCAATATTGTTGAAACTCAATATATCTGAATTTTTTAAAATGCCTATATGCCTAATGATGGTATACATATTTTCATGTAAAAATTAAATCTTTGTCTTCAGTCCTTGAAAGTCCTTTAACATATGAAGTTAATTATTTTAACGAACTGTGAGTAAAAATGTATGTTAGTCTTTTCATATTAATAATCAATTATTTAAAAATAGTATTTGATATGTCATCCTTTGTCCAGTCCTCTCAATGTCAACTGCATCATTGGTTTTGATTTTTATGATATGTAAGTTGTTTCTTAGACATCTATATATCTATATGATCCATACACTATACTTCTACATTGTGGTGAAAATATATGCACATGAATCTAATAAATAAGCTTTTTATTATCTTAAATAACTGATAATTGGATTTGTTCATTACCATAGAATATCTAAAAGGAAAAAGTAACTAGATAATCTCAATGGCAGATTGGAGATTTCAGAGAAAAAAAAATAAGTGAACTTTAAAAATAAAAAGAAATGATTCAACCAAGGAGCAGACAGAAATATGATTGCAATTAGAAATGAGCAAAGAGTCAGCAATTTCTGGCATTAAAGCCACTTGCCTAAAATCGGAACAATTTGAGTGATAGAAGGAAAGCAGCAAAAGGGAAGCCAGTATGTCAGCAAGATAGCAGAACAGGAGGTCGTTGGCTTCGTTATCCACTACAGAAAGTTCAACCAAAAACTACCCACGGGCAAGAATGCCTTAGTGAAAACCCCCCGAACTTGGGAATAAGCCTGAGTTACACCGTGGCAGAGCAAAGCAGTTAAAAACCACACTGGAAGGATAAGGGAAATAGTTTCGTTTTAACTATATTGCCCCTTTGCCTCCTTCAAGTTGACACAGTGCCACGTGGAGAGGATCCCCCAGTCCCTATAATTTCTACACTGGGGAAAGAAAACCAAATTCCTTGGCATTTTAAGGCACTTCCCAGAAAACCCATTCTGGTCATGCCTCAAGGACAATGTAGGTGAAAGGGGCATGGCTACATCACAGGGAGAAGGAAGAAGGAAAACAAAGAGGCGGATCTCACAGCAACTAGCACATGATCTTGTTGGGAGCTGCCAGAAGTGGTGCCTGAACAGAGGCGCTAATTAGCAGCTAATCCACAGCAAAAGCTGAACTGAAATTGTAGCTGGCTTGAATCACTAGATGGCCATCTGGGAGGACCAGCCTCAGACCTATTTGAAGCCCTGCCCAGGAAGAGAGATGACGGACATTGAGAATTTTAACAGACAGTAAGGATCAGATACACCAAGCCATGGGGTTTAAACAGACTTGACATGGCCTCAAAGACCATTCTCGGGGCCTGCCCAAGAAGAAAGATGAACACTACAGTATATTTAAACAGAGCAAAGTCCAGTTATACCATATCTGGGAGTTTAAGCGGTGTCCACCCTCGCCTCAAAGTCATTTCAAGGTCCCATGGAGGCAGAAGGGCAAATTTAACCATGCGTTTTTAAAGAACATATCAGCTGGTCCCACCGGTCCTAAATAGTGACTACACTTTACCTTGGGCCGCCTTTATAACACTGACGAGCTTCTGAACTCAAATAGAAGTATCATTTGGCCAGTAAATATACTCTGTGGTCCATTCTGATTGGGGACAATTGCAGTGCCTATTTAGCAAATCAGCCTGATTTCAGAGCTTAGCTAGGGGTCCACCAGACCGCAGAGCCCAGCTGTCTGATCCAAAAGAAGTGGGCCAGCTGTGTAGAGAATCCAAAAGTAAGCTCTCCCTGCTGAGGGTTATTACTGCCTGGCCTACACAAAGTCATACAAGTGGTGGCTGTCTCCTCAAAAGCACAGACATACACACAAGAATCCTGGGATTGCAAATACTCATTAAATCACTTCTGAAAGTAACTAACAAATCTCTAACAGTGGACCTATACATGCCAAAGCAAGGGATATATATACGCCTCAGGAAGCTTCTATCAAACTGATGATTCCGTGAGGTTGAAAAGGGAACACTTGAGGTTAACAATCACAGGAACAGAAAGAGTATAAACCATGAAAAATAAAGAAGGAAACCTACAGGAAATATGGGACATGAGCAAGAGACCTATCCTTGCAATAATAGGAATTAATGAAGGTGCAGAAAAGGAAACAGAGCCAGAGGCATATTTAAAGAAATGATGGCTGAAAACATCTGAAATCTGGGAAGAGATGCCAAATCCAGGTATAGGAAGCTCAGAGGTCTCCATTCAAATTCACCCCAAGTACAAATGGCCAATACGTACATTTAAAAATTTGCAGCAGCATCTTTGGTCATTAGAGAAATGCAAATTAAAACCACTCTGAGATTTTACTAAGAATGGCTATCATCATGGCTATCATTCTGGATGAAAACAACAACAAATGCTGGCAAAGTTGCAGAGGGAAAGGACTCTTTCTACACTGGTGGGAACACTTGTACAACCCCTGTGGAAATCAGTACAGTGATTTAAAAAAAACTAGAAGTAGAAATTCCATTTGACACAGTTATATCTTTATCCACTGTCATGGGAACTCCCAAAGTACCTTCCCCAAAGAAAGTCATCGTACAACAGCGAAACACGCATACTCGTGTTTATAGCAGCACAATTCATAATAGCTAAATTATGAAAGCAGCTTGTACACCTGTAAACAAATGAATGGATAAAGAATATGTGGTGTATGTAGAGGATGGAGGACTATTTGGCTATAAAGTAGGATAATTTTAAGTCATGTGTAGGAAAATGGATTATTTCATTACTTATATACATTTTTATTGCTAATAACAATTTTAATTAACAAAATGTTTGTAAAAATCTAAAAAGTCAAAAAAACAATTTGTGTTTTTCATAAGGAAGATTCGTCTTCACTGAAAATTTTTTATCTTTTTGTGATGAAGCCATCTACCATTGTTTGCCTTTTCTGGTTTCATTCAGCAAGCAATTGTCGATAGCAAAACATTGTGTGAATGACACTTCATCTTGCTTTTGAACTTCTTTCAAAGTTTGGTCCATGTTGTATAAATTCATTCATAATTTCTGTTACAGTCACTAAACGTTTTTTAAGAAAATGTGTTGAAAGTTCCTTTTGCTCCTCATCTTTAGAAATGCTTATTCCTCCATCCTCACACGTTTGTTCTACTGGTTCTTGTAGATCGTCATTGGAAAGACTTTCACCAGTAACTTGCAGTAATTCTTCAATATTTTGTGCATTTATATGGTCCAACCCTGTTTCATTAGTTAGCTTGACAATTTCATCGGCATCAACAATAGATTTTCTTAGGTCAACATCCTTGCTTAGGTCTAGCCAGGCATACTTTTGTGTAATCGTGTAATCCCGAAACAGCATTAAGCGAAGCAGTGTTAAGCAGGGTCTTACTGTCATTACAAGACCCTCTGTTTTCTTCAACTCATATGTGTTTCTGATCCACATTAGCCTGAGAGGCTTAAGAGTTATAATATTATTTAAGTGGCATTTTTTAAAAAATCCTCATTTTGAATCTGAAAACTCGCTCTAATGCATTTCATTTTGTGTCTACCAAATCTTCATGTCTCAAGTGAAACGTTGTACTTAACATCTTGACACATGATACTCCCTCTTTCCTGATCATCAGGACAACACCAAACTTTGTGTGTCTGGATAATTCTCATTTGCTAAGACTCAAATAAAGCCACATCTCTCTGGGAAATCTTTCATATCTCATTTCACCAGGCAGTGTTAATCATTCCTCCATGGACTTAACACAGTGCTCTGTGTAAAGGATTAAAATCTTTACCACAGTGGATTTTTCTGGAAGTAGACAACCAAAATTCGCATCTTCCTTTCACTAACTGTGATTTGGGGCTATTTTTCTACTCTTTGAGCCTGAGTTTTCCCAAACTAACTCTTGGAATTGTCAGAAAAAAGTATCTCTTAGACCAGGAACTTGGGTATCTTTTATTTTGTCACTGATATCTGCATGTGTTTGGGAGAAAGGAAGTGCGAGCTCTATTTCCAAAGGGCAAGAAGGCAGTGTATTATTACATAAGTAAAATAAATTTCATACATTTCCTTTGAAAGTGCTAGAAGGTTTTAGGGTTCCTGTATGTCTTGGTGCCTCAGTGAGAGAGGAGTTATATCTTCACAAAAATGGAACTTTTTTTAGAAATGGAGGTGTGAAAGACCAGACATATTTTACAACAAATTTAAAATTTGAGAAAGGACTAGTCCTAATGTGTTCAATTTGATGATAACAGCCAAATCATACAACAGTGATATATACATACTCATATTTATAGTGGCACAATTTATAATACTTTAACCTGGAAACAGCCCATATGCCCATCGATGGATGAGTGGATATAGAAAATGTGGTTTTTGTGCAAGAAGGAGTACTACACTGCTATAAAGAATGACAAACTTGAGACATTTTTAGGTAGATGGATGCACCTTAAGACCATAATTTTAAGTGAAATAAATCAGACACACAAGTATAAATACCATTTTGTTTCTCTTGTGTGAGAAACCCAAAGGGTAAAGAAGGAACCAAATGGTGGATAGATATTGGGAAATAGGAAGAGCATATTTAAAGGGGAAGGGGAATGAGGGAGAGAGGAGGGAGAAAGGAAGGAAGGGAAAAGGGATTTTAAAAAGAGAAAGGAACGAAAAAATGGAAACAAAAGTTTTGTAAATGAGGAGGGGAAGGAGGGTTGAAGGACAGGAAGGGGAATGGAGAAAAGAAGAATTAAGACATATTATGTACAGGTACAAATTCCCTATGACGAATGTGATGATCATTATGTGTGGCAAATATATACCAATAAAAGATGATAACGGTTAAAATAGTTTCCAATATCAGTATTGAATAAAAGATCAAATAAAGTCCTACAAAACATTTTATATGTCATTATCTTCCCCGAGGAGGGCAGAAATAATGTCAGCATTGCGTTTCAAGTCACGGCTATGGAAGAAAGACAAATGATCAATATTTTAAATAATTTCTATTTATGTTATTGAGCAAAGAAGATCATACAGATACTGTAGAGAGGTAAATATTAGTTGGAAGAATATATTTTCTTACTCAACAGTTTTCGTAGGGCCCCTATCATGTCTTTATTTCTCAGGCTATAAATGAAGGGGTTCAACATGGGAGTGACCACTACGTACATCACTGAAGCAATTATGTTACTGTCATTGCTGCTGATGGATGAGGGAAGAAAGTAGAGACCAATAATTGCCCCATAATAGAGAATCACCACCGAGAGGTGGGAGCCACATGTGGACAAGGCTTTGCAGATGCCCTTGGAGGAGGGACCCTGGAGAACCATGACCACAATACGACCATAAGACACCAGAATGCACAGGAGTGGAAGCATGATGGCGGCCAAACCTGCAGTAAAGATCACCAATTGGTTCAGGGTAGTGTCTGAGCAGGACAACTTGAGCAGGGCACTGAGGTCACAGAAGAAGTGTGGGACAATACGTTTAGCACAGAAGGAAAGCCGGGCCAGGAGGTGGGTATGCAAAAGAGCACAAGCACAAGCAGTGACCCAGGACGTGGCTACCAGCACGACACAAAGGCTCCGACTCATAACCGCGTTATAATGTAGAGGGTAACAGATGGCCACATACCTATCGTAGGCCATTGAAGTGATAAGAAAACTGTCCAAGTCAGCAAAGAATATGAAAAAATATGTTTGCGAAATGCATCCTTCGTAGGTGATGGATAGGCGCTGGGTCCACATGTTCATCAGCATCTTCGGGACTGTGACAGATGAGAAAGAGACGTCAGTGAAGGCCAAGTGGCTGAGGAAGAAGTACATGGGGGTGTGGAGGCGGGAGTCCAGTCTGATGAGCAGGATGATGAGCAGGTTGCCCAGCACCGTGGTCAGGTACATGGCCAGGAACAGGGCGCAGTACATGCCTTGCTCCTCCTCGCGGATGGGGAGCCCCAGGAGGACGAATTCAGACACACTGCTCTGGTTCTCAGGGCCCATGCTGTGTATCAGCTGGGAGGTGGGTACTGGAGGCAGGGGAATGGTGGAATGTCTTGGAATAAGAAGTGATATTGGGGCAGAGGATGGTACCCTTTTGAATTAGGAAATGTCTTCTTCCATACTGTCTTATATTTGCCACATGTTTTGTTGCAAACGTGGTAGAAAAACAATATAGGTTTCAAATGCACAGCCACTTTCTTTCTCAGTCTGGCCCCAGTGTCTACAAATGATAATATTAAAAGTTATTGTTCACTAAGTGTCTTCCTTCTATACTATTTTAATGGCATATATGTAGTAACTGACTTAGTAATCCATTGACTCCAGAGTTTGTTCTCTAGAAGCAAAGCAATTATTTGTCATCAGAAATATTATTGCCCTTCACAGTTTTGTGTGTAATAACCTGTTTAATTCTGTATCCTCTATTTGTCCACACATTTCATTGTCATTTCTAATTTGTTCATTAGCTGTGGACCTAGAAATGTGTCATAGACACTTAATATATATGCAATATATATTTGTAGGTAAAATAAGAGATGCCACATCTGGTTAAACTCATTGTGACAGTTTCAACAAAAAGCTTGCATGAGGTCTAGTTCAGGAGCCCCATTCAACCCTAATAATGGCACCATTTTATTTGCTTACCACAAGCATCAAATCTCAAAAAAAGTGTAATCCAAAAGCCAAAAGTAATTTTTAAAAGGAGCTTTCATCTTTTCAGTATGTCTAAAATATTGTATCAGGGATTGGAATAAATAAATAACCTAAATCAATACAAAAGTGTCTCTATTTTTTTAAAAGGAGATAGGCATTCACTCTAATACATCAATGTTTATTAATAATGCAACGGTGATTACAGTAAATAATTTATTTTTACAAAGATAAATCAATAAAGCAGTTAAGGGAAAGACAGAGCCTAGAAACAGGTTTATAATGAAGAGAAAAGTGGCATTACAAGTTAGTGAGGGGAAAAGGATGGACTTTGCAGCAAATGGGGCTCATGCAATTGGCTACTCCTGTAGAAAAAAGAAATAACATTGTATTCCTACTTCATACCATACATTAAAAATCCCTGATGAACTAAAAAAATTAAATACAAGAATGAAAATTTCAGAACCATTAGAAGAGCATACGACTTATGTTTATATTAGAGTCATAACATATTTCTTAATCAAGATCACCAAAAACAGAATACGGAAGTAAAAATTGTAATAAATTTGTCTTATTGTAACCACTACCACATCAACAAAGCCATAAAATTAAGAGACAAGTTATGAGTGGGACACTGTGAAGACATCAGAAGAGTTATATTCAGAATATGTATCTAATTCCTACGAATCAATAAAGTAAAAAACTTAGTCAAAATGTGTCAAATAATATAAGCTAGGAATTCACAGAGGATTAAATTAAAATGGTCAATAAACATTTTTTAACATTTTAAAAATTTCTATTGGTATAGGATTGCAATACATAGAGTTGATATTCATTCTGGGAGATTGACACATATATAGAAGAAATGTTAACCATTTTTGATCACTTTTCCTCTTTCCTTCCTTCCTCTCTTCCAAATTCCACCTTCCCCTGATTCCCTCTTTCTACTCCAAAGTGTGTGCCATCATTTTATTCTTAAATTTATTTCAAATTGAGTTTCTCTTATGAGAGAAACTATGCAATATTTAACTTTCTGTGTCTGAGTTATTTCACTCAACATTATGGTCTCAAGAACTATTCATCTGCAAATGACTCAAATTCATCCTGCTTCATGAGTAAATAAAATTTCATTGTGTAGATATATATATATATATATATATGTATATATATATATATATATATACCACAACTTATTTATCTACTCATCTGTTGATGGGCATCTAGGCTGTTTCCAGAGTTTAGTTATTGTGAATTAGATCATTTTAAAATTCACAGTGAACATTTTAAAAGAGTTTGATTTTAAGTGGTAAGAGATATGCAAATTAAAACAGTAAAGTAGAACATTATGCATAAGCATAAGAAAAGAAATTCTGATAAACTGCTATTAGATATTTAAATTTGCTCTTCTTTGAATATATCTTATAAAGTTGAAGATTTGAATTCTTTGATGTAGTAATTTTTCTCCACACATGCCTTAGAAAACTTTTAACTCTTCTTCACGAGGAAGTAGCTTACATTATTATTTGCACCTTTATTATAAGACTGAATCACTGAAAAAGCTAATTGCCCTATTGTTGAGAAATGGATAAAAAAAAGTTAGTCATATGATTGTATGAATCAGTAAAAATTAATCTATGCCACATATGTCTATATGGACAAATCTTTAAATATTAATTTTGAGTTAAAATATGTAAAGTTATTCTTATAGTATGATTTACATTCATTAAAACATTGAATAATACCATGTAGTATTTATGGGTGCAAGCATGCAGTAGAAGTATAAAAATATATATTAACGAGGAATATTTAAGCTCCATGAGCTGGATGTGGTGGTGTAAACCTATAATCTCAGTATTCTGGGGGACTGTGGTAGGAGGACTGTTAAACTCAAGCCCTGCCTGGGCTGTTTAGTAACTTAGCAAGACCCTGTCTCATAACAAAAAATAAAAAAGGACTGGAGATATAGCTCAGGGCAAAAGCCCTGGTTTCAATTCCCAGTAGCACATAAAAAGAAACAAACAAAACTTCATGATAGTGACTAATTTTAGAAAGGGAAGATGGAAGAGGAGGAGTGGGCTAGAGCTTTGGTTCTGTCTGTAACATTCTGGATTTTTTCTAAAGATCAGAAACCAGTGTGGCAGTGCATTAGTATTTGTTAAATCTAGTTGTGGGTGTAACGGCAAAATTTTTGAAATAATAAAAATTTAAAATATTGTTTTCAACGGAAAATGAAATACTTCAAAGATAATCTTCTGTAGAAATACATTATTGGTTCAGGATGGTGAAGTAGAGGATGGAGAGTGAGGTATGTTTGCTAAGAGGCCAGACGCCAAATTTAGGAAAATTCTCCATGTGTTCTTAGTCAAAAGACTGAGAAACAATGTGAACGAGGAAAAAAAATCTGTCTGGAGAAATCAAATTCATGATGAAACATTGTCAGTTTAATCAATGTACTATGTATTTGGATAATTATATCTTTAAAGAACAGGGGCTGGGGATTTAGCTCAGCGGTTAGAGTGCTTGCCTTGCAAGCACAAGGCCCTGAGTTCGATCACCAGCACCACAAAAAAAAAAAAAAAAAAAGAATGTCAGTGTCCCTTCCTCTATTTTCTCTATTAGTTTAAGATTCACTTATCCAGAAATTTTCCTACCAACATTTAAGGTATATTTTGCTACTAAAGTTTAATCAACTACTTTAGCCAAGCCACATAACCAATGGGCAAATTATCAATCCCAAGGCCTAGGCTGGGCATAGTCTTCCAATCCTAGGGCAGCTAATCAAATCGCAGAAGATTATGGTACAAAGGTGCTATAATGAAGCACAGAATCTATGGCCAGGAAGTTCTTTCCTGTTAAAAGAAGGGATAAAGATTTCTCCTGCTTCATTCACGTATAGACATACACTGTCCAGAAAGTAGAAGAAAAGCAAGAACAAGAAGAGAGTGTTCAGAGGCTTTACCATTGCTTTGTCAAGTGAATGCAAACAGCAGCTATATATTAACAGTGCTCCCCACCACCATCACCAGCTGAGTGACAGGAAGAGTAT
The DNA here is from genome assembly GCA_004026905.1 of Hystrix cristata. Lineage (NCBI taxonomy): Eukaryota > Metazoa > Chordata > Mammalia > Rodentia > Hystricidae > Hystrix > Hystrix cristata. The sequence goes on along the minus strand of PVJO010008532.1, from coordinate 30,431 downwards.
CATTATGTGAATCACCTTAATCCAGGTGGTGAAAATTCATGATAATAACTTTCGACCACTATATAGCAAAGTAGCCAATTGGCTCCATACAGTATTTGGAAGCAGCATCAGAATATTTATGAACACTTTATCGTCAGGTCTCCCAAAATTGGGCAAAAGACACTTAGTCTTAGAAGCCAAGAGTTTTTTGCATAGATTCCAGCACTGTGTACCCAAATTTGATTCCAGAACTTTCATAAAGTGTGGAAAATGAGTAATGGAACCTTCTCTCTTAACTTTCTTGAGCGCCTTCAGATTATCTGGGTCAGTTTTCTTTCCTCAAGAAAAGATGCAAAATTACCCCTGTGTAGTGTGATTTCCAGTACAACACAGCGTCCTCTGTATCTCTACTCCAACACCACCATCGACAGTTTGCTAATATATAGAATTCTCCTAGCAAGAAGAAAAGGACTTTTACGTTCCAACTAGAGATTAGACTTAAAGTAAATATTTTGGGGATGAGAGTGCTTTGGCCAGTACTGTCACTGAGATGGGATGGCTGGTAGTGGTTCATTTTGGGGGGGTCAGGTTAGGATGGCAGAACAAGGGCACTGGATTCCTCAGCAGATCAAGGAGGGGAGAGGAGTGGAAATTATAGGCAGAAGGAAAGCTGAGGCTGCAGACCTTGGGAACAAATTTAACATCTTCCCAATTTGGCTGAGATGACTTCTCTAGGGCTAGGCTGTAGAAATGGTTGATTATTAATAAAATGTGACATAACAGTTGGCACCAGAAGATTTTTAAATACTGCTCAGTTGCTTTGAAAACCTTTCAAATAGGCATCCTGATCCTCACTTTAGAGAACAGATCGTTGAGATTCAGGAATGAAACTCACGCAAAGCCTTAGATTATGGGGAGCCTAGGATTAGTCCCAGATCTATTTGGCTTAAAATTACTCTTCCCATTTTATTAAACGCTCTCATTGAACATATCCTTAAGTAAGACAATACTTGCTATCACAAGCATTTAAGAATTTCAGGGAATAAATCAGAGTTTAAGGATGAATAAAAATCTATGATTTCAAGATTGATGATAATATCATTAACACTGCCAGTAATCATCCATTAGGATAGCAATCACCCATTAATCGTGTATTTATTATGGTAATATTATATACCAGTTGCTGTGACATGTAGTCTATATCATATCAGCCTAACAGGACCACAAAAAGGCAGGTTTACCATTTAACCAATTGGAAATTATGAATTAAAGAGTGGAGAGAATTTGCCTGAAATCTTACACCATTATAATGATGGAAAGGTCATTCAAGCCCAAATTTTTCTGATTTCAAACCCATGATCCTAATCACCATGCTACCTCACCTCCAGTGGAGCATGCTTTGAAGGAAAAGAGACATCTAGATAAGTGTTCCTCAGTAAGAAGGTGGGATCGTAATTTCCCCAAAGCCTTTGGATGGATGTATTGACTAAATTGTTAGGCAGATGACTGGTGATAAGTAGGGGGACTAGGACACTAACTATTGGGCTTACAAAGGCAACTGACCATAAAGTAGAATTCTCAGGGCTCCAAGACAAAGGCAGATAAGACCCAGCCAGTGATTTGATGAGCTACCTAGTTTCCATCAATAAGGGAAATATTACAGCAACTATGGTGCAGAACCACTGGAAGTAAAATTATATAGTCAACAAGATGAATTCATGAAAGTTTATGAAAAAATTTTGAAAGTGCATCATAGAAAATTATGCATAGGCATGGTTTTAATTATTTGCAAAGTGCAGATTATTATTATTATATAGATATAGATATTATTTTTTTAAATTGGAAGGATGTGCTCACAGCTGGAACACAGATCAGATAGTCAGCAACATGTGAAATGAAAGAGTTAATGTTTTCCTACACCGGAAAATAGAAGTCCCAAGTTAAAGCAATTGGAGTTCACCTAAGTTATTTGAGATGGACCAAAGCAATTATACAAAATGTACCTGGTAAAAGTATAATCACTTCAAAATTTTGCAGCAGCCCACACACACACACACACACACACACACACACACACACACACACTCTGCTAACATTGCTGAATGGAATCTATAAGGAGTATCCTTACCTAGCTCAGGGAGAGATAAATTCAAATACTGTCAACTCCTCAGCGTGAACTAATTATTCATTTTTCTCTCACAGACTCAGAGCTGGGACAAGGTGGTAAGTCAAGAGCTCAACTCGCTCTCATTTTTTATTTTTACCAGTTCCGAGTCAATGACTAGCTGATCCCTCCTTACTAGCCAGGTTGGGAACTAGGGGCCCCATATACAAGTCTCTACTAAGAGACAATTAGGGAATAATTCCTGTATTTTCCTTAATAGTCCCAGGAGACATGCACCTTTGCTAGATGGTAAAGATAGTCAGCTCCTTTGGGAAGGCAAATAAGGATTTTGCTGTTTAAATGTTCATTTATTTACAAAGAATTTTCATATGTATAAGCTTATGTAACAAATAACAAAAATTTTTATAGATAGTATTTTCCCATTTTATTGAGTTTGAGAATATCTCAAAGGAAAATGGAAAAATAGGTTTTCAAACCCAAATACCTTAATTTCAATTCCAAACCCTAGCTCCCTTGCACCATATTGTCTCCTTTATAAAGTGGGCTCTGTAGCACCTGGATGTCTTTATTCCAACATTCAATTTGGAACTGAGTAGAGAGTTGTTATTAGTCCCTGGGGAATAAAAACATTTATCGGGTAATAGACATTGTTCCTACAGAAACACTCAAATGTATGTTAGGATTTTTTGTTGGTTATACACACAATAATAGTATGTCTCGAACATCATAAAAATATCCTTTGATCATAAAAAGGAATGTGAGAAACTGACCCCATTCAGATTGGCAGAAATAAAGAAGAGACAAGGAATCAAGTGGAGGGTATAGCATTTGATAGATTACTTCTTTCAGTCATCATTCATTCCTTTACTGATTCATAAAAGTATCTTGTGACTGCTATGGCAAGAAATTTGTGAGGTAGAATGAGTAAAAATTTGAAAAACACAGTATCTTTCTCTGACAGAGCTCTCAGTACACTGAGGAGGATAAACAAAACCATGTGTGGTGGATGCTACAATGTAGGTGAGATGCGAAGAGGGGGATCAAACCGGAATTAAAGGGAAGCAAGGTGTGCTGGGAAGACGTTGTAAGTAAACAGACACTTGTGCTAATGAAGACAAAGAAAAGGTGATGTGGAAGGCAGAGAGGTGGGGCACTTAAAAAGGACAAAAGTTGGCTGCTTGCAAGGCAGAAGCATCATGACATAAGGGCAGGGTGAAGGAAAGCCAGACAACTCAAGATGTTTAGGAACCAGAGAGCAAGAGGAGAGTCACAGAGGAAAGATCAGGGACCAGATGTGGCCCCCAAGGTCATGTCCCCATGACCCACCCAGACACACCCAGAAGTATGCTTTACTAACTGATCTCCTAGGCATCTCTCAAGTCAATCAAGTTGACCATCAGATTGACCATCATAATCCACCCTTTGTCAAGTTGACACCCAAACACATCTCCTTAAACCACACTTAATCTCTAAATAGAGATAATAGCGAGTTTATAATTCCACCTAACATAATGTGACTCTCCCGCATAAGACAAAAAGTGTGCTAATTCATTCCCAAAGGTCTCAAAAAGTTTTAGCATTGCCCAAAAATCCCAGTAGAATCTCCTCTGAGTCTCAAGGAAAACTCTTAGCTGTGAATCCCTGTAAAATTCAAAAATCAGGTTACACTTCTCAAGATTCAATGGCATAAGGTAAACATTCCCATTCCCGAGGAAGGAATAGGGTAATACAAAGAATTACGCCAAAGTCCAGCAGCCAAACATGAAGTCCTGTAGCTCCATGTCCATCATCCTGGGGCATATAGTGGCAAGATACAAATTCCAGAGGGCTTGAGCAGCCCTGCCCCATTGGCCTTGCTGACTGCAGCCTACATGGCCTCACTCTTGTATTATATCTGATCATTACCTGAAGTTTTCCATGATAGACATTCCATGTTCCTAACATCTTCTTCACCTTTCCAAAGTCTTCACTGAAGCCTCAGTCTCACTTTGACAGCTTCTTGCACCACCATCTGAGGGGCTCCTTTCAGGGATTTCATTACTGTCACACATTGCCTTGTTTCTCAAACCTTCTCTGGAAATCTGGATGGAAGCTTCCACAACCCCCATAACTCTTGCATTCTGCATGCCAGAAAAGTCAGCACTATGCAGATGAGGCCAAGGTCTACAACAGGACACTCAGTAGCCAGGCCCATTTGGACCACAGTCACTGCAACCTCTAAGTGTGTTAAAATGAATCCTAGAGAACCAGTTCCCTGGGCAGCTCTGCTCAAGAAGGGAACCTTGGGGTTCTCTTCTCAAAGCAAAATCTTTCTTTTTCTTTCTTTCTTCCTTTTTTTTTTTTTTTTTTTACCAGGGATCGAACTCAGGCCCTTGCAAGGCAAGGACTCTAACCACTAAGCTAAATCCCAAGTTCCACAAAGCAAAATCTTTCAGAGGAGTTTCTATTTGTATATCCTTGAGATTCAGTGGATGAGGTCTTGCTGATTCCTGTATACCCTCAAGCCATCTTCCCTTTTTTCCTGGTGTAAAATACTTGGTTTCTTGTTTAAAGTGCTGATCTCTTCAACAACCACACCTTCTTTGGCCTCAATTTTATGTATGCTTCTTTTATGACTAAACTGTCAGTTTTTCATATATTTTGGCTTCATATTTTTCCTCCCAGTTCTCACTATAAATCTAGCTAAACACACCCACAGTACTCATGACACAGTCTGAGCATTGGGCTGCCTTGAAATTTTACCTGCCTGATCAATTAGTCTGTTGCCCTTAAGCTCAGCCTCACACAAAATTTTAAGGCTTAGATAGAATGGAGATTAGTTATTTGCCAGAATGTAACATAAGTGATCTCTAGTTCAATTCAAAACAGAGTCCTTATTCCCATCTGAAACCTCATGTGCACACTCTTTATCACCTGCATGCCTATCAGCATTCTAGTCTCCTGAAATTCTACAAGAATCACCCACCAAGCTTCACTTAAAACATTCTAGGGCTTCACTAACCTGTACTTTTAAACTTTTCCAGAGTCTTCCTGTAAACCATTTCCGAAGGATGCTGAACCACATGGTCAGGTATAGTCACAACAACCCCACTTCTCTGGTACTAATTTTCTCTATTGGTCACCTTTCCCATTTCTGGGACAAAATAACTGACACCTACAACTTAAAGGAGGAGAGTATCTTTTTAATTTAACTGAAATGTACTTGTGATACATAATAATCACATTCACTTGGGGAGATTTATACATACATATATACCTATCATATTTTGATTCTTTTAATATCCTTTTCCTCTTTCTTCCCTTCTCCTCCTCCTCTTCCTTCTGTTCCCCTCCTCCATCTCCAAAAAAGGAGGAGAGGTTTATTTTGTCTTATGGTTTCAGAGGTTTCAGTCCATGATCAGCTGTTTCCAAGGCAGAAATATCATGGAAGAAGGGTATGGTGAAGGAAAGTTGTACACCTTGTGACAGCCAATGAAGCCGAGAGAAAGGGAAGAGACTGAGAGGAAGGAACCATGACCACACTGTTCCCGAAGATCATGCCCCCCTGGCCCATTCTGGCACATCCAGAAGAGTGCTTTACTAATCTACACGTCTCTCAAGCCAACCAAATTGGCAATCATAATTAACCAAAACACTTATTTAGAGGACATTGCAATTTTCTATCAGGCCATCTTATTTAAAGAGATGTCATGTATGATATGAGTAAAGGATTTAATAATGGTATGTACATATTCCTACCTCCTTCGCTATGTGAGATGATATTATGGGGGATATTAGGATGATAAGTAAGTTTTTGAATAGTGGTATTGGCAAGATATGGAGGAAAGAAAATGCAACATCAGAATATTTGCAAATCCCCCCAAAAAGATGAATCTCTGCACACAAGCTATAAGGTTTTAGTTGTAATCCAGTTGCTCCTGAGTGGCCAGTTTGTCTCTCCAGTAGAATGACAACATACTAAGGTCTCAACATCAATCTCTACTGTTGTCAGATCAAATATTCAGCAGTGGAAGTTGCTAGATCATCCTCAGTGAGAGGATGTCCAATCTGTTGGACTTATATTAGCCCCTATCTCCACTAATATGCAAACTTTATGGATGCATGTACAAACATAGGGATGGTGAGGCATAGAATGTGGTGGACCTCTGCTGTATGATTGATTATATTGATCTTTTTGTTCAGTACCTTCTCTGTAGTAGATGTTCTCTAGTAGAGGCTGACATAAGACATACAGAGACCAATATGCTTTGTGATCATTCCCATAGGCTTATCCACTTGCTTTTTCCCAAAATATTCTTTGACTCTGACCTTCGGTTCTTACTACTTCCTGGCCCCTGATCATCAACTAAGTCATTAATGAATGCCTAAGGATCCATGCATATTCTTACCTACATTCATTTCCACATAGGTATGACCAGGTGTATTGCACAAAAGCTTTCTGGTCACGGAGGACTCAATAACTGTTGTTCAGAGTCACACTTAACAACATCGGAACCAGCAATGGATTTTCTGCTCCAACAGCCATAGATAGCCATCTCATTCTATGAACCATGTCTAGAATTTTCCAATTTTTCAATTGGTTATGGGGATCCCTTTATGAGGCTATAAGTATGAGCCTCAGGAGACATCAATGTAACATAGTTAGACAACATGGAGTCCAAACCACGTTTTTTCTGAAATTTATTTTTGCTCACTAAACCTACTCAAGGTAAAAACTGATTGTGTGCTTATTTGATCTTATGAACTTTATGCCCAGCAATGCTTGGTTTCTGTCACTGGATGTCCCATGGTTAGGCATTCGGTCTCCACTGAGCCCAGTAATTTGCCAGCAGTTCCTGGCTCCAGAAACACTGTGTCATAACTCTTCTATTGGAGTTTGCCAGAGGTGCCATGGCATGCCATTATATACCATGGATACTTCCAGCATCATGAGTTCTGCCAATTCAGATGATGCAATTGACACAATCCTTTATACTACAACCTGAACCAGCTGCAAAACCTAAAACTAGAAGTAATACAGTTATTTGATAAATCGGTCAGAATGGTTTTCCAGTTGTGGGGTGTGCTATCTCCAAAATCTGAGAAAGTCTGCCAAGCACTGTGCTTTCTTCTTAGTGGCAGGAGGTGTGAGATGCTATAGCTTATTCTTTGCTTTCCAGTGAGAATTCTGACTTTCACCTAGCCCACAGTAAGTTCTTTATGAACCTTCTCACCATGCTTTTTGTCACATGACTTTCCACTGTCTGCAGTCTGTCTAGCATTAGTCAAAGAGATTATCATTCTGATTCACTCTATCTTACTCTGTCCAAACCCACCACATGAACCTTTGTTCCATCTAGCCTTCATCTACACTCATTGCTTACATAGCTCTGTCCAGTATCTGAGCTTCCTGCTTTCTGGATATGAATATTTATATATGTTTAACCTGTACATTTCCCTCACCATGGGGCTCCCCTCCCCAGTGTACCAGGTGGTTGGTGTGTCCTTCCCAGGGTGGCCAGTACTTGTAGCTAATCTATTTTACAGCCCACTTTGAGTTTGCTGTTACTATTCAATATTTTATGAACTTCCATCTCTGGAACTTTTATTTTGTTAACTTTCATCTCTGGAACTTTTATCTGGAATGCCGTTGGATCTCAACCATTCTGAGTTGAGAGAGTCTCTGAATCCCTGTTTCAAGTTTCATTAAATTGTGACACTAACACAAGGTCAACACACCTGAAGAGAAGCTGCCCAGATATAAGCTTTGCTGTATCTGCTATCTCCCTGCCTCTTCTGCTTTGCATCTCATCACCAGAGAGAAGAAACACAAAGTCTCTCCCTTTGGACAGCCTGGTGGATGGGGCCCAATAAGATCCATTTGAGAAGGATATGGTTCTACTCAAATCCCAAGAAGTCATTGGACCTAGTTGGTGGCAGTATTTTTTCTTTAATCTCTCAGGGTTTGTCCCATGCAAAGGTGATTTAGGCTGAGGAGGCAGATGGTAGAACAGAAGGGACTTTGGGGATGCCCAAAGGCATCCTCTGAGGGCTTATCCTCTAAGGCTCCCAGGACAAACATTCCTCCCTGAGGACACCTTTCCTAGAGGAACTGAGGAAGAAATGGGGCAGTTAATTGAGGTTTGATAGATATCTTTACCTGGAAATTACAAGTTCCACTCCCTACACCCTAGGGTGCTCTTCTTTCATAGTTGTGCTCTGAGATTTATAGCACAGAGGCTGGTAAAAAGCAGTGAGAATCTGATCTTGTGGTTCTTCTTGATACCTCAGAAATGTTTAGGATCTGTGGAGTTTATTTTTAGGTTCTGTAAAAAGAACCTCAGGACACGCTCACCCACTAAACAACCGATCATAAATGCAGGCAAGGCTAGTAGTGAGGATAAAATGTGTATTTTTCCCTTCATCAATAGATTGACTTTTATATGAATATAGTAGACAATAAATCAGAAGGCAGGCTTTGGCATAGGTGAAAAAAGAGAGAGAATAAAACCAGGTAGAATAAGAAAGAGAGAAAGAATAAGGAATGATTGCATGTGCTTTCCAAAGACAAACATTCCTCCAGGGTCACTGGTTTAGTGCCTAATGTTGTTTGTATACGAAGTGTTTGGATAATACATGTTCTCTGAAGCAATAGAAGGTACATGAAGTTGAAAAGGGTGGCGTGAGGAAAGATCATCAAAAGAAGAAAGACGTAGGAGGCTGGGATCAGAGTAAACAGAGTCACTTATTCACATCTTGATGAATATACAGTTATCTTCCTGCCACGGGCTGCTTGTGGATTGGCACATGACTGCTTGATAAACCTTCCAGCTCATCTCCAAATACAGGCTGGGGTAGGTGCCCTGCATTCCACTGCTGGGTCTCAGAATACAAACTACTTTTGGGAAGACAAGCCTCTCCCATGAATTTCCCGCTGAGTTTCCCCTCCCTGGTAAATAGCACCTATCACTTTCTTATCTGCCCAAATGATAATTCTAGCAGTAGAAGGCATATTTTTCCTCCACATTCATATGTATTCTGTGTTGCTCCTCAAGGTTCGCTAACATGATTTTTGTTAGTAATTTTTGCACTCAATTCCACATATTTGTCCAAAGTATCAGCACTCAGAATCCAGCGAAGAAACTGTTATGAGTCATTTAATCCCGGGTGTATATGAATGTAAATCTCTCTGGTTCCTCTCTGAATAGATTTCTATTTTGTCTTTAATTGTAGTGGAAGTGGAGGAGACATTTATAGAGCACTATGCAAGCAATGGTACTTGGGGTTTTTTTATATATCATCTCATTTCATCTTTACAATGGACTTATGGAGTATAATTATGTGTTGTTGAAACATTCTCATCTTTTAAAGATTGCAAAGGTTAAAAAATATGCTTTGTGACAAAAATGCCATAATCAAACTATGATTATGAGTCAAGCTTATCCTACTCCAAAACCTATTTCTTTTTCCAGTCTCACATTGTCTCCAGTACGGCAGCGGAGGAGGAATAGAGAGAGGAAAAATGTTCACTCCTTAGGTACCGGGAAAAGGAGTATGAGACTAATATTTAATTTATGTGCTGACCAGACTCGACATGTATGTTAGGGTAAGGATGACTTTTAGGAATTAGGATGAGGTCTGTGTCGTCTTTGAAAAACCAGAAATTTTGAAACCTGCTATTGATTTGTCATTCTGCTGAGTGTTTCCCCTTGGCTAGAAGCCATTGGATGAGCAAAGCCTTCTTTAATTTTCTACTTTTTCTCATTAAAAAAAGTATAAACTCAAGCATTTTTAGGACAGGAAATGGTACACTCTCCTTCAAATGTTTGTACTGAGATAGTAAACTTATTTTCCCACTCCTTAGGTAGGAAATAGCTCTGTTGCGTGATTGCATTGTTTTGCCGTGTGTAGGGCAATTTCATAGGAGGACACTTGGATTTTGTCACATACTGCCACCCAGGTAAGCAGAATTTTTAGATAATCATGAAGTCATTCTAATATTGATGCATCCATTTTCTTTTATCGCTTCAACAAATTACCATAAACTTAGTGACTTAAAAATATCCCACATATTTATAATCTTACAGTTCTGTAATTCAGAAATCTAAACTGGGTCTCAATATATTAAAATGAAAATGTCAGGATCCTTCTGGAAGCTCTAGAGCAAAATGCCTTTCCCAGCTTCTAGAAGCCATTTATATGTCTGGGCTCATGGTCCTTTCTCCATTTCCTAAGCCAGCAACATAGCGTCTTCAAATCTCTCTCTAACTATGATGCTTCAGCATCATTTAAGGATTCATGATTACTGAGAGCCAACCAACATAATCCAGGATAATCTCCTTATTTTAAAGTCAACTGGATTAGGAATCTTAGCTCTATCTACAGCCTGAATTTCCCCTTGTCACGTACAATAACATAATCATAGCTTCTGGAAACTATGATGTGGACATCTTTGGAGATCATTATTCTTACAATAACTGACTAACAGGTGTTGTGTTTTCAAATAACAAGAGCACTCAAAAGGAAGATGAAATCTTGGGACACAGCTCAAATCTCACACTTCTTTTGGCATCTTTCGTTAATAGCCTTTACAATTTGTATAAGGGTGAATTTTATTACATAGCCTAAGGACAAAAAGAGAAATAGAGGGGGAAAAGCAGAAAGGCAACAAAGGAAAGAAAAGGGAAAGGGAAAATATGGAAAATTATGAATAAACCTGCTGTAAATAGTGAGGGAGGGAACAGAGGGAAGGGATAGGGAAGAGGGGGGAGAACCAAGATGCATCATGTATAGGTACAAAATAAATGTGATGAATGTGACCATTGTACGTAAGATGTACCAATACATGTTCTTGGTTTAAAATAAAAATTAAAAAAAAGAGAAATAGATTAGGAAAAAAATTAGAAAAATAAGTACCTTGAAACGTTGGATATAAGATGATATCGAATTCTCACTTAACCTGATCTTTGCTAAGAGTAGACAATAAAGTATAAAAAAATTTTCATAAAACATTTTGTAGGAAGCAGTCTTGTTTTTTCTTTCTCAACATGATGAGATCACAGGGAACCCATCACTGCTAAAGAAGAGTCTACCTTGCAAGCATAAGGCCCTGAATTCAATCCCCAGCACCAAAAAAAAAAAAAGAGTCTAAATGACATGTAATGGAAATATGTCTTTAAGGGAAGTTGGAAAAGAGAAGTCAGCAAAGGTTACAAAAGAAAGGCGGTGGTAGAAGAAATAGATTGGAAATGTCGGAGAAACAAAGGCTTAGCGACTCTTTAAACTGTATTAAGGTTGTTACATTCATCTTAAAATCAGTGAGAATCCTTTCAAAAATTTTAAATGGGACAAATCAAAGATTATATCAAAAAAGATCCCTTTGATTGCAATAAATAGAACGCATTGATACAATCCAGAATTTTTAGGTCTCCTCTATTGAATTGAAACCAAAAATGTATACATACTGCTGACTGTTTTGGTTCAAAAACGATACTATATTTCGTATCTTTTCATGTGAAAAAGGTATTTATCACCTGGAATTTAACAATAGATGTTGAAGTGAAATCCTCTGACTGTTGCTGAGCTCTGATTAAAGACTTATACTACTCACCATAGGAGCTTCTTGGGGCAATAACTTCACTAAAACATGTTTTTCCACAGTCTAGGGTTCAATGCCACAGGAATCCTACTTTGTGCAATAATTCTATTTTGTTGGCAAACACCAAAATACTGACTTTCATTGATAATTGCTATCAGTAATTTTTCTAATTCCCTTACATACCAACAGGTAAGGAAAAAATGTGAAAAGCAGGCTAAACTTCCCACTTTCTTGAAATAGTACATTTGACCTTTTTAGTATGATATCTGAAAATTATTTCCATATTGAATATTCTCAACCATTCTCATCCCCATCAGCAAGAAGAGCAGCATGAGGCCTGAGAACCAGAGCAGCGTGTCCGCGTTCCTCCTCCTGGGGCTCCCCATCCGACCAGAGCAGCAGGCTGTGTTCTTCGGCCTATTCCTGGCCGTGTACCTGACCACGGTGCTGGGTAATCTGCTCATCATCCTGCTTATTAGGCTGGACTCCCGCCTCCACACCCCCATGTACTTCTTCCTCAGCCACTTGGCCTTCACTGACGTCTCTTTCTCATCTGTCACTGTCCCAAAGATGTTGATGGACATGCAGACTAATCTTAAGTCCATACCTTTTGCAGGGTGTATTTCCCAGATGTACTTTTTCATACTTTTTACTGACTTGGATAGCTTCCTTATTACATCAATGGCTTATGACCGGTATGTTGCCATATGCCACCCCCTCCACTACACCACCATCATGAGCGAAGAGCTCTGCACCTTATTAGTGGCTATATCTTGGGTGCTGTCCTGTGCCAGCTCCCTCTCTCACACTCTTTTTCTGACCCGACTGTCCTTCTGTGCTGGTAACCCCATTCCCCACTTCTTCTGTGACCTTGCTGCCCTGCTCAAACTTTCTTGCTCAGATATCTTTCTCAATAAATTGGTCATGTTCACAGTAGGTGTAGTGGTAATTACCCTGCCATTTATATGTATTCTGCTATCTTATGGCTACATTGGGGCCACCATCCTCAGGGTCCCTTCAACCAAGGGAATCTGCAAAGCATTGTCCACATGTGGCTCCCATCTCTCTGTGGTGTCTCTGTACTATGGGGCAATATTTGGACAGTACCTTTTCCCGACATTAAGCAATTCCATGAACAAGGACATCATTGTAGCTATCATGTACACGGTGGTTACACCCATGTTGAACCCCTTCATCTATAGTCTGAGGAACAGGGACATGAAGGAGGCCCTTGGAAAACTCTTCAGTAGAGCAGCTTTTTTCTCACAGTAACAACAGCAGCAAAGTAACTGAATTCTTCTTTAAATCAGAACTTCATTTTGGTTAATCTCATGAGTTCAATTTCCCATTTGAATGTGTTTCAAAACCTTCATGTTTCCATAACAAATGATGGCATGCTAGACATTCTTGGTAAATATTTGTTGGACAGAATTTTATTATTTTATTGACCATGCTCTCCTTTATACATAAATTTGTAATATTTTATTTTTAATTAACACATAAAAATTGTCATACTTTACCTAGCTAAGCTCAAGGCCCTGAGTTCGATCCTTAGCACCAAAAAAAAAAAAAAATTGTCATACTCATGAAGTACAATGTGATGTTGTATATGTATATAATGTATTGATCAAATTAGAATAATGAGCATTTCCATCTCTTTATCATTTCTTTGGAATATTCAAGATCACTTCTTCTACTTCTTCATAAAACATATATTGCTACTGTGAACTATAGTCACACTACTGCTACAGAACACTGTAACAAATCTCTCCTATTTGACCGTGTTTTTGTTACTTATTTTTCAACTTCTGTCCAACTTTCTTCCCCTTCCGCTCTGTGGCCTCTAGTAATTACTATTCTACTTTTAAACTGAGCTTTTTTTTACTAATAGCTTTTGATCAGAAAATACTAAATTAGTTTTATTACTTATTTCTTCAACTTGGAAGGGTATAAATAATACAATAACATACACTTTGTGGAGAGAATTTACAGAATTTAAGACTCGATCTTGGGAAGTACATTTATGACACCTTAGATAAATTCTAGTAACAGAGTAAAATATGAGCCAGCTTAAAATATTTTAGTAGTAGAGAAATCAGTGATTCATGTCGATAATTTCAGATTAATTCTGGTTTTGGTAATTTCCTTTTTTTCAAGTTTTAATATAATACTCCAATAATAAGAAATCTAATATTCTTTCCTGAATTGTCAGATTTTCTTTTCTCTTCCATATAGAAGATAGACATATCAAATACTACAAACTGTATTTTATATTGTCACACCAAACTATATGGAAAACATGTATTGCATGTTCATTAGTTGCTTAGTGTTTCCATTTTAGGCTTTTTTTTTTTTCTTTTTTCTCTTTTGGTACCAGGAATCAAACGGAGGGCCTCATGCTTGTCGGGACATGACAAGCTACAGCTCCGGCCCTCCGTTAGACTTTGAGGAACGACACTATGATTTGTAACTTGACTAATCTCAATCAACACTCTGATTTTCCTTGAAGCATTTGGATATGTTCACTTGTAGTAAAATAACTCAAAACAATTCACGATTACTTTACACATAATGCATGACACAATAAAATGTACATTAGTTACAAAGTACTAGATAATTTCGGGAAAACTGCATTTCGACAAAGGTGTTCTTGAATTCTTGGCAAGACAGTGACCAATTTTACACTATTTGTTTCTAAAAGGCCTCACTGAACTCACTATGTTCATCAACATAGCCCATAAAATAGCATTTGTACTAAAAGCAGTCAATATTATTGTCATTAGATAAGCAACATTTTATCTTTGTAGCTCCTTATTTTTTGCAGTTGCCCTTTGGAAAATACAATATATTTACCAAAATTTTACATAAATATAAGACTAATTGGTATGTTACCAAGAGCTGGAATAACAACAAAGGCTGTGGTGATGTCTCAAACTAGAGTTTGTCTGAGGACTGAGGATGATTTTTTTTTTTTTGGTGGTAGTGCCTGGGATTGAACCCCAAGCCTTGCACATGCTAAGCACATGCTCCGCCACTGAGCTGTACCCACAAGTCCAAGATGTGGTGGTGGAAATGAAAGCATTCTGAAAGTCTAAGATTGGGTATTTAATGTACATGTGGATGCAGTAAAAACAACATCCCTCTATTACTCATCTAATTTCATAATAGAACATTTAATCCCGGCTGTGAGCAATTGATATAGAAAAGGAAAGCTATGACTTACTACAAAATAAACCCCACTTCTGTAAATGCATATTTGTATTAATAAAAATATTTTTTAAATAACAAGAAGGTGAACTGCTTTGATTTTCTTTGTCATTTTCATTGTGATGTTATCTAGATTCTCATCATGAAGAGGAATTAAGTTTATAAGAAGTAAACAAAAAAAGCACTTCCATTTGGGAGAAAGTATCTCTGCACATCTCAAATTAAGGCCCTAGCAGGAGAAAACCGAATCTTCCAGGTGACATCTTTGCCCAACTTCTTTTGGGCTCACTCTCTTGCGGTACGCACCCCGACATTGTTCCTGAGGCCAGTGTTTCCCCTGCCCTTAGAAACGCTTGTCTGAGAATTGCTTGGCCCCAGATCTCATGACTGAGCCTCTCTGGAGGTGGAGCTTCCAAACAAATTCCCAGGTGATTCTGCTGAACAGGGACGTTTCGGGACCCCGGCCCCAGAGCCTCCATCCTGGAGGGAGTAAGAGGAAAACTGAGACATTAATACATGTTTAATGCATGACTTTAACCAAGAATCTGCTATTCTGTCCCAGCGAGTTCTCTCTCTGGTAAACAGAATGGAGTCTTCACATCTCCAGTTCTGAAGCTGGTGAACTGAGAAAAAAAGCTCCAACTCCTGACTTTTCTCCTCAACGTTAGTAAGTATTTTAAGACTACGGAAATTGTATGTTAAATCTAGTCACGGGGCCTCCTAGAGACAAGCTGGGAAACAAGTACATATTCCCAGGTACTGGATAACCTGAGACTAAGGTTCAAAGCAGCACTAAGTATCTTTCCTCAGTAGCGTGTGTGTGTGTGTGTGTGTGTGTGTGTGTGTGTACTGGGACTCAGTGGCTCTCTGTATTCTTACTGAAATCATTTCTTTTTCCTAGTTTCTAAAGACAGGAATACAGCAATCACTCGTGGCCAGGGCTGCTCAAGCCTTTAACCCCAGCCTTAGGGAGAAGAGGAATTGAGCCAGATAGCTATGTAAATTAGCAGGCACATTTCTGAATCCGGGTTGGGAGTCCTATCTCTTCATTCACATTTTAGGAATCAGAATGTGTGTTTGTTACCTTACAGAGTTTTTAATCAGTCCACTCTAATATTTCTCTCCAAAGTCACTGACCGTTCCTTCTCTTTTGGATAGCACTGTGACTTCCATCCATAAGTTATGTTTAGAGGGCAATTGTAACTAGAAAGCTTTGAATCTTTTCTTACTTAGTGCAGCATTCATATTGCAACTTCTCATTATAATGTACTTGAAGGTTTCCTATCAATCCCTAGTGTAGTCTCATACCTTAATGGAAGGCTTAGAAACTTACTCGAGGAAAGATCTACTGCCACAATATGTTGTATACTTCAAAATCACTAGCAGAGAGGACTTTGGATATCTCAAAACAATTATTCTCTCCTGGATTTCATTAAAGATAAGACCCTGAGTTTCTTTGCTAGAGACCTCTGTACTTCATTTTTAATGGAAGCTAAGCCATCTCATATAGGATACATCCTATGAACTAGGTGTTTTGTAAACATTATCTCTCTTAAATTCTGACAGTAAAATTCAGGGACTATTATCCCAAAATCACAGAGGAAAAGCTGAGGCTACCAGTGGTGCATTATTTCTCCCAAAGACATACAGCTGACAAAGACAGTCCCAAAGACAATCAGCTTATGCAGATAAAAAAGAGACATGGCTAAACTGAACAGAGGGAATTTTGTTAAAAATCCCAAATTCTATGAACTAGATAAGTTTAACTTCCAGAGAGAGTCATCATACTGCAGCATGAGGACAACTAGAGAGAGAGGTGAAAGAGAGGGAAGATGTCCCGAACGCTGGGACATCTGAGTTGTGGTTCTCTACCAGGCGGGAGTGGATGGAATCTGCCTACATCCCCAACACCATCACTGCTGTCTGCAGTCTTTGCCTGCCTCTGGTCACAACGTGGTGAGGAAGCAGCCTTCTGGCACCTGAATTTTGCTCAGTATATGCCTATTGAAAGAAGGAGTCAGGAGGGTGAGATAAGAGTCACATGGAATAGCAGGAAGGCAATTAACATTAATTGGCGCAAATTATCTGCAGTTGCTTTTCATAAATGTTATTTTATGCACATCTGGAATAGTCTCATGAACAGACTCATAATCTTATCACCAGGTAAGAGATTAAAAAAAACTGAGACTCAAACCGGGTTGCTTGCTCAGAATTCACAAATACGAAGTGTTGCTACCACGATTTGATAGTAATTCTAATTACAAAGCTATTAAGCAACACACTTCCCTTACACACGGAGCTCTAGCCTTAAGATCACAGCGCCAATGAGGCCCGAAATGTTTGAGTGAGTAGGGAACAACTAGGAATGTAAGCCAGGCATTCTTAAATTGAGATGCTCGTATCTGTAACGTTTGTGGCTTTTCAGTAAGTTTAGAAGAGAAATGTTTACCCGTATGAGATAGGAGTATACTCAAATCACCCAGATTAAAGAAGCATTTTCTTCTTTTATTTTGTAAAACAATAAACAAAATTTCATAAAAATAATAACAATAGTTAATACATTGTACGTAATTATCTTCAAAGTAATTACTTAAAGTATAAGACATAAGCCAAAAAGATTCTTACAACAAAAGAAATAAATTGATAATAACACAACACTTTCTTTCCAATGATCATAATAAACTAGTAGTATGAATGAAACAAATTAGCATATATATTAAAATATTTTTGAAACAACAAAATATGTAATGTGGGGAAGTATTTGAACTTCTCCCTACTTCCTATTTATCTCTCTTCTATTTTGCTTTTTATTTGTATGTTTATATAGGTTTTATGTTTCTCATATAAGAAAAACCTTATAATATTTGAGCTTGTGTGTCTAACTTATTTCACTTAAAATTATATTATCAAATTCCATCCATTTACCTATGAGCAAAACATTAAAAACCTACCACTAACCTGTATAACACGTTCTAAATTTTTCTCCAATTAAGAACTACTATAATGAAATCCTAACATCTTGCATTTATTCACTCTATGTAGGCACCTGCAGTAGGGAGCCAGTATTAAGTTTTTACTTAAAGAGGACTTTTATTTTATTAGGGCGTAGATAACTGACCCTTTTTTCTTACTTGTCTTTCAGGATTTGGTAATTTAAACTGTAGAATATAATGGGCAGATGGTGAATGTTGGGGACAGTTACAGACAGATTTTGTAAGATACTTGATACTGATGACCAGGAGACCCTGGATGTGTCTGGAACTTTGACAGGGATGATTGCCAAGTACTGTAGTTCAAGATGCCAGTATGCCAAATGAGGAAGCTAGAAAAAGAGGGAAGGGAATATCAGGGCCGATCTCACAGCCTCTCTGGATAAAACACTATTGTGGATTGTGGATTTTCATGGTAGCATGGGAGTTTATTGAATCGTAAAAGAATTGGGAAATGACTTAAAAGCTCCTGGTAAAATGATGACTTGCAATGAATATATAACTGCCAATAATATTTTCATTTTCATAGCAGTGATACTGTAATCAATGAATGTGTTTCCTTTCTCCTCAACTGGATATACGATGGAAATCTGAGGGGTATTTATTTCTCATCCAGTTTTCTTTGGGTGTGTGTTATTGAAATGCCTACCCCGTCCTCTACTTATTAATGAATTTTAAAGTACAGAAACAGAATAGTAATTGGAATGATTTTAACTTAATATGCATCTTCTAAGACACTGGAGGTTTCCTCTTTACTGACTGAACGTAGCTGCAAATTAAAATTTGGTTTGGGTTGCCTCTCTATTAGATGGTGAAAGCTGCCAGTGGATCCAGCTTCTCTTCCACATCAAACTGTCTTCTCTGCTGGCACATCCTCTCGTTTTGTATACCACCTAGTTTTAAATGACTTTTGGTAAGGGTATTGTAATGCAAACAGACACTCTCATACACTATTCACTGGTAGAATGGAGCGCATTTTTATCTGCCTGCTGCAAATCATGCTTGTTTCTTTCTGCCTTTTCAGAATCCTTCCATTTCCAGCAGCGAGAAGAGCAGCATGAAGAGGGAGAACCAGAGCAGTGTGTCCACCTTCCTCCTCCTGGGGCTCCCCATCCGGCCAGAGCAGCAGGCTGTGTTCTTCACCTTGTTCCTGATCGTGTACCTGACCACGGTGCTGGGCAACCTGCTCATCGTCCTGCTTATCAGGCTGGACTCCCGCCTCCACACCCCCATGTACTTCTTCCTCAGCCACTTGGCCTTCGCTGACGTCTCTTTCTCATCTGTCACTCTCCCAGAGATGCTGAAGAGTATGCAAACTCAGGATCAGTCCATCCCTTATGCAGGATGTATAACACAGATGTATTTTTTTATATTTTTCACTGATCTGGACAATTTTCTTCTCACAGCCATGGCGTATGATCGGTATGTGGCCATCTGTCACCCTCTCCACTACACCACCATCATGAGAGAGGAGCTGTGTATCCTGCTAGTAACTGTTTCCTGGATCTTGTCCTGTGCTAGTGCCCTGTCTCACACCCTCCTCCTGGCTCAGCTGTCCTTTTGTGCTGACAACACCATTCCCCATTTCTTCTGTGACCTTGCTGCCCTACTCAAGCTCTCATGTTCAGATACCTCCGTCAGCGAGTGGGTCATTTTCACAGTGGGAGTAGCAGTCATTACTCTACCATTAATATCCATCTTGATCTCTTACAGCCACATTGGAGCCACCATTTTGAAAGTTCCATCTACCAAAGGGATGTGCAAAGCCTTGTCCACTTGTGGATCCCACCTTTCTGTGGTGTCGCTGTATTATGGCACTATTATTGGACTTTATTTTTTCCCTTCATCTAGCACCTCCAGTGACAAGGATGTAGTTGCTTCTGTGATGTATACAGTGGTCACTCCATTGCTGAACCCCTTCATTTATAGCTTAAGGAACAGAGACATGAGGGGAGCCCTGGAGAAACTCTTTAACAGGTCAACAATCTCATCTCAATAACACATTTTCTTCTCTTTAAAAAAGATAACTTTATTCACCTATCTTCAAATGCTAGAGCTCTAGCCTTAGGCACAGCATGGAGTAAGTGCTCAGAAATTATTTGATGACTTGAATTTCACTCTGTTATGGCTATATTATCTTTTCTTTGCAACTCTTTAGGTAAACTTGAAATTTGGCATTGATATTACTGATTGTTTCTCTTGCTTATTAGGTTCTGAAGTTACATATCTAGAGTAGCACTTAAGCCTCTTATTTCTTGGAAATGTAATAGTTATTATGAATTGCTACAAGATTTAACTAACAGTGCCTTCTGGGTATAGGAAAGTTGCAGAATTGGGAATTTTTAAAGTATATCTTTTCTCCCCTCACCTCTCATTCAGGACACTTCTCACAATTTTTGCTCCTGGTGGGGCAGGAAAAGAAATACTGTAGTACCCATTATAGCATCAGGAATCTCCACTATTATGAGTTCAGCAGCTCCACTTAAAGACTGGGGGCTTCTCCTTCGTATAAGAAAAACTGATTACCTTTCTAGACTACAGTAACCTTCAATCAACAGTTCACTTTCAGACCAGCTGTCAAATGACTCTTCCTGACTGCGTGTGTGAGTTTCAACCAAGACACAGATTCAATGCAGGTACTGAATGAGACAGACAAGAAAAGCATCTATACTTTGGAGTCTTCTGTTACCTCCAGTGAACTTGGTCCCTTTCTTATTCAATCTCTTCATTGTCTCCCTGAAAATTATTTTTACTCAACTTAGTGGCTCTAAATTTTTATTTTGAGGATAAGTAATTTTTATCTTCCTCTTCTATATCATATCTTATTCAGCATCCAGTGAAGGGACATAAATCTTTCTTTAGGTCTGCACTTAAGGACAAACAGAATCACAAATACTTCTGATACTCAACACCGTGTGTCTATAAAAGTATTCAAGAAAGACAGATGTCAGTTGTAAGCCTCATCTACCAGAATGCCAGAATGGTAATTGGGTGTCCTCAGATAATTCACCTAACTCCTCTGATCTTTATAAATGGAAAATTTATAAAACACTTGACATATTTTTATTTGAAATAAATTTAATAATAAATGTGGCCTAATCCTACACCTGACCAAGATTAATAAAAGCTAGTTTTCCAACCCTTCTCCATCAGAGGTAAATTTTGGAGTAGAAATTGTACAGACACTCCTGAGTTGTGACTATAGGCACCATGGGATGTTATATTTTTCAATTCAGAGGTATTAAGCTGTCCTAGGACACAGCAACACATCCACTCTGACCTGAGTTAGAGCCAAGTGACTGAAGGACAATGGACGAGTGAGTTCATACATAAGGAGATGAGGAAAGACAGATAAGAAGAGAATCTTAACTGTCTGCTTGTTTAGTATTCACTCAAGAAGTGGGCCTTGACTTGGCTACACTGGAAGCTACCCTGTAGCACCTGAGGATTCTCTGCAGGACAGAGTGTCTTTCGCATCTCCTGCCTTACTAAGCTGCAGGCATGGGCCCGCTTTGTTATAAGTACAGTCCCAAGCAGCTCCAAAGCCAAAACCTGAGCAGGACTGGAGCCTTTCTTGCAGGTTTAAGTAAAGCATGTGTTAGTTTGCCTGGGAACATCCATACGCTGCTGCGCACTCTCCCCTCTGTGGTCCTGATGCCATCCGTAGGACTGTGTCTGCTCAGTGTTCCTGCCTGCATGCCTGTTCTTTTGTTTGGATCCCTGAGGTTCTGCCTAGTCCTGTCAGGCCCATCCTCCGAAAAGGTCAACTCTATCATTTATATTTTTAGCTATGAACTGGTGACCTGAGTGGTCTAAGTGGATTTTCTGAAGAAATGGTAAGCCCATTTGCCTGTTTGGAAATGTTTTATCCGCACCTGCTTTTTTAGTCTGCTTCATCCTCTAGTCTGATTTTCCCTGGTTGTGGACGGACCAAAGCACACTGCTATGTGCCATATTGATTTGAATATGTACGTATGAGGTGTGGTTAACACATACAGTGAATGTTTAAAATTTTTAAAAATTGATTACAATAAAAGATGCATTGCCATTAATTCCCCCTCAAAATATCACCTCTTCAAACACACTTATCCCATCCTTCTTGCCACTTTCCAAAGCAGTTCTGGAAGTCCTCTTTCACGGGTGTCTTTACATGGGATAAGTTAAAAAAACACCATGAGTGGGGCTGACAAGTGCCTTTCAAAGGCAAGGCCAGCTTGTGAAAACGTTACTGTGTGTCCTCACACACACCTTATTCACTGAGCCTGGCACAATGCAACGCTGGCTGTTCGCCAAAGTCAAACTGACCATGAAAGGTGAACATTTTGAATCAGTTCAGGGCATCAAGGAAGCTGCAACAGCATGACTAGACACAAAAGAGGACTTCAAGAAGTGCTCCAGAAAGTGACAAGAATTTGGGATAAGTGTGTTCAAACAAGGGAAGTTATCTTGAAGGAGATCAGTGGCAATGTGTCCTCAAATGCAAAAAAGTTTTTAAAATTTCAATATGCGCCATATTTTTTGATTTCATGTGATAGAACACCTGGAAATCATACTGGAAGAAAGTACATTAGTTGACACGTTTTGCTTCAACCACGTCAGAGTAAAGTTGCCTGACCTTCCCCAGTGAAGCATCTCATTGGGTTTAGAATGAAGCTTGTGACATTTTTAATAACATATAAACGTACAGCACATATACAAGTTTACAAATACTACCGGAAGTTGGTAATTATTGACATTTGAAATGACTATATCTTTCTTACAAGTTAACATTTATTCTTTCAAAATGTGACAATAGCAGAGTGTGATGTTGCATGCGTGTAACACCAGCCCTCTGGGAGGGCGAGGCAGGAGGATCACAAATTCGAGCCCAGCATGGGCAACTTAGAGGGTTAGTGAGCCTCTCACCCAAAATTTTAAAAAATAAAAAGGGCTGGGGATGTAGCTCAGTGTGAAGGCCGAGGGATCCAATTCCCAATACCACAAAACAAAAGGACAATAAAGCAACCTTTCTTACAGGAGAGGAATCCTAGAAATAGGACCTCCAGAATTTGCATTATTTATTTAAAATTAAACCATAATCATCCTCTTTTGTCACAGATGAAAAATGGAAGAGGATCTAATAAAGAATTAAATTCACCTAGCTTTTGAAGAAAAACAACACCACGAATGTTGCATTGATTACTGTCTATAAAGCCAAGATGATTTTGGAGGGGAGAAGCCACAGATGAAATCACAAGCGATCTCACATATACATATATATATATATAAAAATCAATTTATTTGTCAGTAAAGATAAAAAATTAGAGTTAATATCAGAAAATAGTGATACTTTTCATCCTCTTATAGATTCTGCAATTCATTAGCCATTTAAAGTTGCCCACTCCAGTCCAGGCAATGTGCCTGTCCCTTGTCATAAAAAGCGGGAAGATTTGACCTCCAACTAAAGAAGCTCACATTTGAGTAGCACAAAGAGAAGTGGACTAAAAAACATGTGAGAATTCAAAAATTAAAATGGGGGGCTGGGGATTTAGCTCAGTGATTAGAGTGCTTGCCTTGTAAGCACAAGGGCCTGAGTTCGATCCCCGGCACCACAAAAAAAAAAAACAAAACAAAAATTAAAATGGGCATGGCAGCACACACCTGTAATCCCAGCTACTGGGGAGGCTGAGACAAGAGGATAGCACATTAAAGAACAGTGTGAGGAACTTAGTGGGACTCAGTTTCAAAATGTAAAATAAAAAGGGCTGAGGATGAAAATACCTTGGGCTCAAGACTCAGTACCACCAAAAAAAAAAAAATTCTCCCCTGTAAACAGCAAGTGTCTTCTCTTAGAAAAAGAAAGTACCTTAACATAATACTCGAAAAAACTGTGTTTGTTATAAATGGTTACTGTGTGTCAGGCACTATATTAAAATCTTTTCCTGCATTATCTCTTTAAATCTGCATAATAATCCTATAATGCATACAGTATTATTATCTATTATTTTACAGTTGAGGAAATCGTGGCTTAGAGAAATCACATAATTACAGACATTAGTACGGCAGAGAATGCAGTTAACACTGCCTGATATCAGCAAAAGCAATACAGAGTAATTATTTGCTTGGATGTTGAAGAGTGCTCAGGACTGACACGTAATAAGGCCAGTGACAGCCTAAGCGGGAGAGAGAGGAAATCGGAGCATTAACATTGCATAATAGGTTCAGGGAAACGTTAAGAAAAGTGTAGTGTTACTGACACATGGATGTTTGTGAGTTAAGGGAGCATCAAGAGATGAATCTAGACAAGGAATACATAGGAAAGAGCTCGGATGTCTTATTAAGGAATTTGCACACTGCCTTGCAAGCAAAGGAGTGTCACTGACAGGACTAAAGTTAGCGATAAACAGTGAAGGTTGTGTTTGTGTTTGGAAACTATTACTCAAATAACCAATTCATGGGAATGAGCGAGCCTCGAGTCAGAATGCTCAGTTAGAAACTCACTGTACATCCAGACGACAGATGACGTGTGCCTGAACAAAGACCGTGGCGTGAGCACACAGAGTGTAAACAATGGGAATCAAGTGCTAGAACTAAGGGTTGCTCTTGATTTCTGGCTCTGTAAACAGG
The DNA here is from genome assembly GCA_004026905.1 of Hystrix cristata. Classification (NCBI taxonomy): domain Eukaryota; kingdom Metazoa; phylum Chordata; class Mammalia; order Rodentia; family Hystricidae; genus Hystrix; species Hystrix cristata. The sequence continues at coordinate 5,947 of PVJO010008532.1, read as the reverse complement.
AATTTGAGAACAGATGGAAGCCTAGACACCTCGAATGTTTTAATGAGGTTTAGCTAGCTTACAGAAGTGAAGAAATAATTTGCAGACCACCTGCTTTTTCAAAAAAGCTTCTTAGTAAGAGGAAAGCAAAAAACCTAGATAGGAAGAGGTACCAGGAAGCTCTCCATCGCCCACCTCTGATCCTATTAAAGTTACATTAGCAAAGAACAAAGATTTTTAAGTAACCTGTACTTCAATGTGAATTATTTAAATGCAAGCATCACATTATCCTTATTTGAAGTGGGTAACCTTAAGGAATAGAAGTTCGAGCTTAAGGATCAGGGGTGAGTATAATGAGAAGTATCAAAGCAGCAATACATCTGGAAATTGGGTACGGTGGTAGCTTTTTCACCTGGATGGACTCTAAGAATGTTATACTGTGGAATAGTAACACGCAGCAGTGTCCCTTGGTGAATTTCTATGTGCTCTAAGCTGTCCTAACTCCTAACTGACCCAGAATTATATTGGAGAAACAAATGTGGAAACACAGTCATATCTCTTAGTTTGTTTGGAAATTGTGGGAAAGAATTACATCCATCCCCAGAGTGTAGACGCATGCTGCACTACGAATGGATTAGGAATCTCTGAGGATCAGAATAGAGAGGGAAACTAGAGGCCAGTTAAAAAAAAACCTCCGTAAGTCTAGAAGGAGGGGCTAATTGGGGCAGACTGTTCATCAGGTTTAGGATACCCAACGGCTGGAGGACATGCATTGTAGGGATGGTGTGAGGCTGTGTCTTATAAGCATACATTTAAACCTTTCTCATGTCCACTAACTGCGCAGTTAGAACTGTGCACCTTAGAACTCTACCAACTGATGTCTCTACCAAAAAAGATATCATGAGAAATAAGATATTTTTGCCAGTTCAAATGACAGGAGAAAGCTAGAAGTCATTGGCTCAGGAGACTGTCAGGAGCCCATTATCCACAGAGCAAAAGATGTCAAAAGAACAGAGGCAAAATCCCGGACTAAGAAGATGAGGGCAGAAAAATTCCAGGGCTATAACCAGTTTAGACTCTGGTTGTATGAAAATGTCATCCTCATGCCATTCAAGGACTCCTAGAGGGACTATATGGAGAAGAATTCTATACAGAAGAACAAACTTATTGTTCTAGATCATTAAACAAACAGAATCCTCAAGGAGTAAAAAGTAGCATGCTAGCCTAAATGACTGACATTTTGTACTCAGCAATGCTGAAGCCTGGGACAATTTGATTCTGTGAAAGATGCTCAGTAAATATTCATTGAAAAAGTACAAGAAGCATAAAACATTTTAAGGTAGATGGAGTCTGAGAAACAAACTACAGTGAGGAGGGGTGAGTAGATAGATAGATATTGGGCACTTGGTCATATCAGATGTAAGAAATCAAAATCATATGGCCCTTATTTTTAAAAAGTATTTTTAGTATTTATAAGCTTCTTGGAGACAGAAGAAACCTGACATGCCCATTAATGTCATTTTTTTCTATTTTCTCAACTAATTTAAGATGTTGAGTGCCCTTTACCTGAAGGCAACCATAGTCAAATAAGGAAAGGTTTCCGTATTCTCACTTATGGTCCTGGTTCCAAAAAGGATGCTACCATTAAACGCTTCTGATCAGCAGAGGCAGAAGCAGCATGGAGAACTCTAACACCCGTTCCTGGTAAAATCTTGGCAAGGTAGGTAACTTGGACAACCAGCATGAAAATCTAAAATTTGAATTTCTTTTGATGGGCAACCGTAACTATTCTGTGTCTCTCAGATTATAACCTCTATCTTGTATTTCTTTTCTTTCACCTCCACTTAGTCCTGTAAACAAGATCAATACTTCTCAATTTTTAATGATCGATAAATTAGTATCCTCGAATGAAAAGTCATGAAAGCAAGGCTTCTGTCATGTCAGTGGTATATCCTCAACATTGACATAGCTCCCGGCACATAGCAAATATTAAATAAGTAGTGTGGAATGACTTAATCTTAGAGAAAAGATTTTTTAGTTGGGGGAGGGATGAAGAATGACACTAAATAATATCTTCTACTTATTTATTGAACACCTTCTCCTTTCCTGCCACTATACCAAATAGATGCATTCACAGTTTATCTCAGTTAATCCTCCAAGTCGTCTTATGAGATAGAAACTCTATTCACTCTATTTTATGTATGAGAAAATTCAAGTTCAGAGAGTTTAAGTAATCAGTGCCAAGCTCATGACTAGTGTGTGGCAGACTCTAGACTGATGTCTGTCTGACTCCAAGTCTATGTCTTCTCATCAAACATGGTGACGCCTAAAAGAAAAAAACTCTCGTGTGACTGAAGAGCCGCTTTAGGGCCCCTTTCATGTCTTTGTTCCTTAGACTATAGATGAAGGGGTTCAGCATGGGAATCACTACTGTGTACATGGCAGATGCTGCAATGTCCTTTTCTTCTGAGGCAACGGAGGGAGGGCACAGGTAGGCACTGAAGAGGGTCCCATAGAAAACACAGACAACGCAGAGATGGGAGCTGCAGGTGGAAAAGGCCTTGTTCCTCCCAGCGGAGGCTCGGACTCTCAGGATCGCAGACACGATGTGGATGTAGGAGATGACAATGCATATAAAGGGAACAACAAGGACCATGCCCCCTAAGGCAAGAACTGTCCACTCATTGATGTGGGTGTCAGAACACGACAGCTTCAGGACAGGAGTTATGTCACAGAAAAAGTGAGCTATCTCTCCAGTAACACAGAAGGATAGCCGAGCCATGAGGAGGGTGTGAGTCAGGGCGACTGCGTGGGTGAGGACCCAGCACAAGACAAGCAGCAGGACACAGACCCGAGGGCTCATGACTGTGGAGTAGTGGAGAGGACGGCAAATGGCCACGTAGCGGTCATACGCCATGACAGCCAGGAAGAAGCTGTCCAGATCACCAAACATCAGAAAGAAATACATTTGCGTGAGGCAGCCAGTATAGGAGATGGTATGGTGCTTAGTCTGTACATTTACCAGCATCTTGGTAACTGTAGAAGATATTAAACCCATGTCAACAAAGGACAGTTTGGCCAAAAAGAAGTACATGGGCGTGTGTAGGTGCGGATCAGAGCCAATGGCCAGGATAATGAGCACATTCCCAGTCAAGGTGACAAGGTACATACACAGGAAGATTCCAAAGAGTAACTGCTGTTGGTCTGGCAACTCAGATACTCCTCGGAGGAAAAATTCAGAGACTCTGGATTGATTTTCCATGACTCTGTAGCATCTGGAGGCTAGAGAAGACCGGTAGAATGCTAGATTTAGTCTAAAACTGCATGTGCTGACTCCCAAATCTTCTTTTAAATTTATTAGCAACCCAATCCTGACTTTACGTGCAATCTAACCCTACTTCCTTTCTTCTTCTCCTTCCAAAGAATCTCATATTTTTTCCTTTCCTCTGGTGCTTTTCCAATCAGGTTCTAAGCATGTTGATCATGGATATTAGCAGGCCTCAGACTGGGTCTACAGCTTCATTTCCAGTCCCTCACTATAGCAGGATGTGGGTGTATATGAATAGACTGAGATGAATCAACCTTTATGTTCTTTTGCAAGACAGTGCCAAAACACACAAAACTCTTCTTTTAAAAGAACTCTTGCAACAAACCATTTTAGATTGAAGGGCATATGAAGGACTTCTCCCCCTTTATTTTCTCATCCTTTCTTCCAAAATAAAACATGTGATGCTCTACATTTGAGTCTTTCTCTTTGGCATGAGCTTCACCCTGTAGAGCTAACATTTACCAGCCACTTGTTAAATGTCAGGTGCTATATTGAACACTTAGAAAACTGTCTCTTTAATCCTTAAACAACACTAGCATACACAGACTACTACTCTTACACATAACAAAGCTGAGAGTGGGGATGTTTGAGTAACTTTCACGAGGACCCACAGTTCATAAATATTTGAGACAGAATTCAAATCTATAGTATTTGGGCTCCAGATACAAAACCAATTTCTATTATCGCATTTATATTTTAATCCCTCAGGATTCCTAGTTTAGCATCTTCAGTGTCAATTGCCATTACTATATTTGTCTTTTAGAGAACAATGAAGTTCTAGAACAGGATAGAACATAAAAGATCCTGGGGTCCAGAGATTCTCAAGCACTGGTCCATAGACCAGTTTATCAAAATCAAGTGAAAAACTACAGAATCCTAGTCTCCGCCTCAGAAATATTGAATTTAAATTCTCTCAACTATACTATGAGCACTTGTATACTAGAAAACGAAACCTGAAACCAAATCGTCTTTTAGTATTTTGATGTTTAATTGGGTACAAGAAATATTTATTTAGCCGAACCCTTCCCTTTGATTCACAGATAAAGAGGCTGAGGTTCAAATGAGTGAGGTGATGTATGAAGTTTTCACTATGATTTGGAGGAAGATGTGGTCTAAAACTACTGCCCTGGTCATTAAGGCAGCTATCTTTTTATTTTTCATTATTCAGAGTACAGTTAAGAAAAATTTCTCTCTGAGTTGATAGATTTACCAAGGCGTTGTTCATATTTGGACGCTAATAATTCAAACTTTAGCAAGAGAAATAGCGGAGAATATCATGTATTTATCTACTCCTGAATCCTATGCCAACTAAATTGAGTAACATATCTCACACTTGTACAACTTTTCCAAGAGGTCACAAAGAGTCCAAGTTAAGTTATTTTTTTCACCTACTCTACATCATGATGGGGAACTGATGCCTCACAAAGCTTAGACTGCGAATTTAGCTCATTCTAATAACCATGTCCTGGGGGCAAGAGACCGTTTTAAGACCCCAAAGATTGTGAATCTCATCGAGGGGAGCACCGTACAGGCCGGCAGACCACCCCACGCTTTCCTGACATCCAGGTCCTGCCTTCAAAAACTAAGTCCATTAAATTCCCATTCAAGTTTCCAAAAGGACCGGGCATTGTTTTAAGTAAGAGCAACATCTCTTTCATCATGCATGTCAGCATATAATGCCTGGATCGAGCTATTCCTATGGAAAATTTTCAGTGTGTAGCAACAACCAGTTAACAACAGATAATTGAGCAAAGAAGAAAAGAAAAGGGAAGACAAAGCAAAGGAAAGGGAAGTAAGGGGAGAGGAGAGGAGAGAAGGAAGGGGAAAGGGAGGGGGAAAAAAGCAAAGGGGGAAGAGAGGGTCAGATGAGGGAGGAAAGAAAGAAGAAGAGGATAGGTAGTTCTAAGTTCTCCATTCCAGCCATAAAGGAGGATAAAGTTGAGTCATTTGTAAAAACAGGGTTGGAGCTTCAGACCATAATGCTAAGTAAAACAAATCGGACAGCAAAGGTTAAATATCACAGTTTTTTTAATATGAGAAAACCAAAATATAATTTAAAGAGCAAAATTAAGTAGAAAACTGGGAAGTAGATTCTGTGGTAATAGGAAGGGAATCTGACAAAGGGAAGAGAGGGGAGGACGGGGGAAAGGAAGAGAAAACATGGTCAAGACATAATATGTATATGTACCAATTACCCAAAATAAATGTCATTATTACATATTGCAAACGTACTAATTTCATAAAAGCTCTCCATTGTAAGCCCAGCTTTTTACCTTTTATCCTTCATTCCTCTACTCGAGCACCTTGTGGAAGTATCTCTTGCTGTATCTTTGGTCTTTCCTCCTCATCCTTCACGCTAGCTATGTGCCCAGAAAACACTGTACATCTCTGAAGCAACAATGAGATGGGGCAACATCTCCCTTTGTCATCCAAGGTGATAAAGCTCCGTTACTTACCTCCAATGCCTCTTCATCTGCTATGTCACTCAATATGTCAGTCAATTAGCATTGATCATGCTAAAAAGAATACTCTAAAGATAGGACCTGCCAGACTGCATATGTTTGACCTAAGTTGCATTGCTTCTACCACCTCTACCTTAGTGCAGACACCCTCAGTCAGAGGAAAGAGCTCCAATTCTTC
>PVJO010008531.1:35571-74844 GCA_004026905.1 Hystrix cristata | reverse complement strand
TTTTTTTTTTTTTTTTTTTTTTTTTTAATGCTGGGGATCAAACTCAGGGCCTTATACTTGCTAGGCAAACCTTCTGACCACTGAGCTAAATCCCCAGCCCTTCACAGACACTCCTGATTCTCTCTAAACTCTCAAGACTGTTCGAATGCCCTCTTCCAGGCCTTAGGTTTAAAGCTAGATTAGATCTAAGCCAATTGGGCCAGGGGAAACTAAAAGTGAACATCAAGGCAATTGATTGCAGAGGTTTCACACTGGGTATGCAAAATGCAGGTGACACAAACGCAAGGCATTATGTGACAAGCTCAGAAAGGAAGGCCAAAGGCCAATGACTTGTCACAACTGGCACGCATTACAAAAATTTAAAATTACACGCACATCCTAGGATTCTCCATTCCCCTTCCTCCCGCTACATTTCTCCATCCTACTTATGTTTTATTTCTTCCCATTAGAATGTAAATTCCAAATGTAAAAGAATTTTTGTCTGTTTTGAACAAAACAGCTATATCCCTAGCACCTCTAACAGTGCCAACAGGGACTAGATACTTCCTGATTCTTTTAATATTAGAGGGGCAGTTTGTGATTGGTTTTTGAGACAGGGTGTCGCTCACTACATAACCCAAACTGGCCTTGAACATGTGCCAAGAGCCTACCATCGGCCCTGGCTTAACTCATTTAATATTAAATACCAAACTTTTACTATGGAACAGAATATACTGTTCTATTCTAAGGGCTCCCAATAAAGATGCACTAAAATCTCTGTCAGGAAGTAAACAGCAAACGCTGTCATTATATGTGTCTCAATATTACATCATTAAGGTCAATGTCAGCACATCAGCCTTCCTCATACTTTGAAGAAGTTTTTGGCATTTGAACCAACACTGTACAAAGCACAGGTAGAGTTTAGGTTTAGTCACAGCCTAGAAAGCCATGTAAATACAAAACGCGCTTTGTTATTTTTCCTTCTCAAACATCCAGGATCATCAAAACAATGGATTTTCAAAATTTAAATATTGATTATACTAATTACAGTCTGTTTTCAGCCACCTCTGAATTGAGTCACATGATATGAGCAGAGATTGAGCTTTTCTTGTGGTTTTCTAGAAGTAGCTGACATGTTCGAGTGGTTAAAACCAGTGGATTTGGGACCAGACTGATCCACCTTTGAATTTTGACTCTGATCTCTCTAGCTGTGCAACTTTGGTGAGTTATTTAACCCGTCTGAACCTATTTCATCATCTACAAACTAATTCCAATACCCACAGAGTTGTAGGTTAAATGAGATGTAAGTGTTTGACAATGATGACTGATTATGGTTAGTGCTCAAAACATGGTAATCATCATATTCATCCTGTTGGAGTTTTTTGTTTTTGTTTGGCTTTGTTTTGCAGTGCTGGGGATGAAACCCAAGACCTCAAGTTGGCAAGGCAAGTGCTGTGTCACTGAGCTATACCCCTGGCAGCATATTTATTTTGGAAAAGCAAAACAAAGTCATATATAGTTAAGCTACTAAAGTATTTTATAGGGGGCTGGGGATTTAGTTCAGCGGTTAGAGTGCTTGCCTTGCAAGCACAAGGCCCTGAGTTCGATCCCCAGCACCAAAAAAAAAAAAAAAAAAAAAAATTTATGACGCTCAAAAAAAGCAAAATTACTCTGGGAGGCTGAGGCAGCCAGATCACAAATTTGAGCTCAGCCTGGGTAATTTAGTGACTTAGCAAGACCCTGTCTCAAAGAGTAAAAAGAATATCACTAACCTCCTCTATTCCTCTCTAACATATAGGTAACCACTATTAGAATCTTCCAGTGGTAAATGGGTGTTGCTCAGTGCGAAGATCCTAGGTTCAATCCTCTGTACCATTAAAAAAAAAAAAAAGCAAAATTGTTTTCTGCAGTAACATCCACTGTGACTCAGTTTCCAAAGACTTCCAAAATTAGAGTATTTGTTATGTTCCAGGTATTGTGCTAGGCAATAATGCTGCATAAAACACATTCCTGTCCTCCAGAGACTCACAGTCTTGTGGGATAAACAACCAAGGAAGTACTACTCTTTGGGCTGTCCTGGAACACTGTTTGGCCTCCTCCCACCTACATGTGGGACTGATGTTCAAGCAATTTGGATGGGACTGGCTGGAATACTACATCCCTGGGAATCATTTCACTGTGTGTACCCGGGTCAAAAATACAGCTCGGTAGAACATTACACGTTTATAGCATCCCTGAGTTTGATCCCCAACACCACAAAACAAAGCAAAACCAAAAAATAAAACACCTCTGCACTGGTGTGTGCCTGTAATCTCAGCTACCAGGGAGGCTAATGCAGCAGGAGCCCCAGAGCTCAGGATTTCAGGGCCAGCCTGAACAGCATACTAAGACTCCACTTCTTTTTTTTTAGGTGCTGGGGATCGAACTCAAGCCCTTGTGCTTGCTAGGCAAGCACTCTAACCACTGAGCTAAATCCCCAGGCCCCTCTACTTCTTAAAAAAAGAAAGCAATAGCAGGCATGGTGGTGTACATCTGTAATCCCAGCACTTGAGAAGCTGAGGCAGGAGGATTGCCACAAATTCGAGGCCAGCCTGGACTACATAGTGAGACCCTGTCTCAAAAAACAACAACTAAGTAAAAAAATAAGTTGAATATTAGACTGTCAACACATAATAATGAGAATAAACAACTGTGTTACTGGTTTATGTATTTACTGTACTACAAAGTGTTTACTGTAAACAGTACCCCATGTTACACCGACATCAGCCTCACACATCTTGTGTTTACTACATGTTCTGATTGTGTCACAAGGCCAAGTGGAATGCACCATATAGTTTATGAAAGAGCACTGTGATGCTCCCATGAGGATGAAATGCCTAATGATGCACTCTCGAAGGGTAACCCTGTTGTTAAGTGACTCACAAGTGCAGATGAAAAAAAAAAAAACAACTAAACAAGTGAAGATGTACCTTTTTTTGTTTTGTTCTGTGGTGCTGGGGATCAAACCTAGGACATTGCATCTGTTAAGCAAGCTATCAATGAACTTTACCCCCTGCTCTGTATATTCGTTTTTGAACATATATGTATATGTGTGTGTGTATATAGGAATTATATGTGAACGTATTCAAATTTTAAATTTGTATTTGTATTTTTATTCATTTATTTTGGTGCTGAGGATTGAACGCAAGGCTTTGCTCATGCTAAGCAAGCACTCTACCACTGAATTACACTCCCAGTCAGTTTAAGTTGTTTAAATTTTTTTCTAAACTTTTATTTTAAAAAAAGTAGGGCAGGACTGGGAGGATAGCTCAGTGGGAGAGTGCGTGCTTAGCATACTTGAAGCCCTGAGTTCAATTATTAGCCCCAAAGAAAGGAAAAGTTTTTCAGTGGAACTCCTGAGAAATGGCTACACTCAAGTGAGTACTTTAAAAATGTCATTTTAAGCCAGACGTGGTGGTGCGTACCTGTAATCTGAGCACTTGGGAGGCTGAGGCAGGAGGATTGCTGTGAATTCAAGGCCAGCCTGAACTACATGGCAAGACCTTGTCCTAAAAAAAAAAACCAAAAAGAAAATGTACATATAATCTGATCTGATATAATCTGAGAGCCAAACAGTCACCTGTAATCCCAGAGAACTCCAGGAGCTGACATAGGTGGATGGAAAGTTTGAGCCCAACCTGGGCAATTTAGTGATTTACTGAGATCATATTTTAAAAAAAAGAAAAAGAAGAAAAAAGGTTAAACGCTGGTAGCTCAGTGTTTAATTCCCAGGATTTAAAAAAATATATCTGAATATACACTGGAGCAAGGACAATCCCTTCTACAAATGGCAGCGGCAAGATTGGATATACAGTACACATGCAGAAGAACGAGGCAAGATCCTGCTTTTCACTATACACAAAAACAAGCTCACAATGGATCAAAGACCTAAAGGTAAAACCTAAAACTGTAAAATTACTACAAGAGAACAGAGAAGATGGGGGGGTGGGGATTTAGCTAAAGTGGTAGCCCACTTGCATAGCAAGCGTGAGACCCTGAGTTCAATCCTCAGCACCCCCCCAAAAAAAAGAGAACAGAGAAGAAATACTTCAAGACATTGGTGTAGACACAATTTTCTCTCTCTCTCCTCTCTCTCTGGCAGTGCTGAGGATTGAATCTAAGTCCTTCACACTAAGCTACCTTCTCAGCCCTTTCTTATTTTGGGATAGGGTCTCACTAAGACATTACACAGCCTAGTTTGGGCTCAAACTTGTGATTGATCTTTTTTTTTTTTTTAAATAATTTTTTTTTTTTTGCACCGGTAATCAAACTCAGGGCCTCATGCTTGCGAGGCAAACACTCTAAGCACTGAGCTAAATCCCCAACCCCTTATAATTTTTTTTTTTTGGTACTTGTGATTGATCTTCTAAGGAGAAGATTTTTTGGATAGGACTCCAAAGGCACAGTAAATAAAAGTGAAAATAGACAATTCTGCACAACAAAGGAAACGATCTACAGAGTTAAAAGACACCCTCCAGAATGGGCAAAAAATTTCCAAACTCTTCTTCCATCAAAGGATTCATTTCCAGAATATATAAGGAACTCAAAAAACTGAATAGCAACTAGTTTCTCTTAGTTCATTGAAAAGAAAGTTTTGTGCTAGTATCTGTTTCTTCTTTGTAAGAATCTCTTTTGTCTATCTTGTACTGAAAGTACTTTGTTTTTTTGTTTGGTTTGGTTTTTTTGGGTGCTGGGGAATCGAACTCAGAGCCTTGTGCTTTTAAGGCAAGCACTCTAACCACTACACTAAATCCCCAGCCCCTTGTTTTCTTTTTTCATAAAATAAAAAAAAATATTAAAAAACCAAGTTGGGTGCTGTGGCACATGCCTGTAATCCCAACACTCAGGAGGGTGAAGCAAGAGGATCGCTGCAAGTTCAAGGGTAACCTGGACTATGTAGTGAGTTCAAGGCCAGCCTGGGATACATAGGGAGACCCTGTCTAAAAAAAAAAAAATAGAATTACCGTATGAACCAGCAATTTGTACAGGATATATATTCAAAGGAGATGAAATCAATGTACCAAAGAGACGTGTACGCTCTTCTGCTTCTTTGCTTCTTGCTACGCTAACTACAATACCTAAGACATAGAATCAGCCAAGATATCCATCCACAGAAGAATAGAGAAGGAAAATGTGAGATAGATACTTATGTATGTGAATACTATTCAGTCATAAAAAAAGAATGAAATCCTACAACTTGTACCAGCATGGATGGAAGTGAGGGTCCATATGCTAAGTGAAATAAGTCAAGCACAGGAAGATAAATGCCACATGTTCTCACCGATGTGTGAAGATGAAGAAGCCCATCTCATAGAAGAAATGCAGTAGAGATCACTGGAGACAGGAAGTGTGTGTGGGTGCTTCGAAGGGATGGAAATAGTTATATAAGTGGCACCAAAACCCAGTTAGGAGGAGTGGTTATCTATAGCACAGTTGGGTAACTATTGATTAAAACAATCGATATTTCAAAATAACCAGAAGAGCACAAAATTCCCAACACATAAAAATGATTAATGTTTGAGGACATGTAAGTTCTTATAACCCTGATTTGATCATTATACATCGTACACATATATCGAATTATCATAATGTATTCCATAAAGAGGTACAAATGTTACATCTCAATTTAAGAAAGTAACTATATTGGCATGGTGGTACACGCATACAATTCCAGTACTCTGGAAGGCTGAGGCAAGAGGATCACAAGTTTGGGGGCTGGGGATTTAGCTCAGTGATTAGAGTGCTTGCCTTGTAAGCACAAGGGCCTGAGTTCGATCCCCAGCACCACAAAAAAAAAAGAGGATCACAAGTTTGAATTGGGCAATCAGCAAGACCCTGTCTCAAAAAAAGGTGGGTGGGATAGGGCTGTAGTTCAGTGCAAAGACTCTAGAATCAATTCCCAGTACTACATGCATACACACACACACACACATACACACACACACACACACACAACGGAATTACCAATCATCTGAGTGATTCCCTGCCCAATTTCACTAAATCTCCATTAGCCTTAAGACAAAGGAGTGGTATTCTGGTTGACTTGCTTGCCCAGAAGCGTGCCTTTTTGTATAGATACACAAAAGCAACTCCTGAGTTTGCTTCAAATCATCCTGCTCTGCTTTTAGTGATATCCTTACAACACCAACTCCTCTACAAACTCTTTTTGAGCTTCTTCATAAAACCTCCCAAACCACCGGGCATGGTGGTGCATGCCTGTAATCCCAGCACTCAGGAGGCAGAGGCAGGAGGATTGCAGTGAGTTCAAGGCCAGCCTGGGCTACATAGTGAACTCAAGGCCAGCCTGAACTACAAAGCTAGACCCCGTCTCAAAAAACCAAAAAGAAGGGGTTGGGGATTTAGCTCAGTGATTAGGGTGCTTGCCTAGCAAGCGCAAGGCCCTGAGTTCGATCCCCAGCACCAAAAAGAAGAAAAAAACACAAAAAACAAAACTCGAAATCCACTCTAGCTCTTGGGATTTGCATGCGTGCACTGCATGTGTGTGCCTGTGTGTTATTCCTGCTGGTTATGAGAACCCAGGGTCTTATCTAGTCATGCCATACACTCTACCACTGAGCTACATCCCCAACCCCTCTCTGTTTTTGGTGGTGGTGTTGTTTGACACACAGTCTCACTATGCAGTTCAGATCGGTCTTGAACTCACTGTGTATCCCAGGCCAGCCTCAAACTCTCAGCAATCCTCCTGTCTCAGCCTTCCAAGTGCTGGAATTATAGGTGTGCACCACCACTCCCAATTTTTTAAAATTAACACAATTCACTTGCCACCTAGCCAAAGCAGTATGATTTTGTGTTATTTGGGGTAGGTTTTGACTGCTTTTTAACTTGTATTATTTAGCTTTATGTGAGTTTATGTTTGCCCGACCTAGCTCGTAAGCTCACTGAAGGCAGGACAAACAGTATATATTTTGTGTCCCTCTGAATTTCCCAAGATAGTGTCATACACACAACGGTATGATCAGTAAACATTCCCAGAACAAATCATATATACAAATACACAAACATCCTGAAGAAAAATCAGACTCGGGCAAACTGGCACAACAAACGAGAGAACAGCACAAAAGAATGACAGACAAACAGGCTTCCTTTGCAGTCCATATCTCCAGTTTCCGGCAAGTGCCGTCAGGGTTAGGTACTGGTATCTTTCATTTTCTTTCCAGCATTTAACAACATAGATTTAAAAAACAGTCTGCCTGTCTCAGAAAAGGTAGATAATTGGCTTGGTTATCACATTGGCTTCTATTTTCTTTCACCATCTGAGGGACAGTGCGCTGCATCATCAGCTGATGCTGGAAGTGCCAGTATAAGACATTTGCCATGAAGTTATTTTAAGAAAATGTTCTGTGCTTTTTTTCAGAGCACTGCAAGGGCCAGGATGTTGTTGTGCTTTTCCCTTTCTTCTTTTCACTCTCCCCTCCTTCTCCCTGTCTGGGCTTCACTTAACCTTAAAAACTGTCAAGGGCAGATGTAGTCCATAGCCTGTTCTCAAAGATTTCCACTAGTCAGATTGCTTTTCCCTTCTGCGGCAGCCTGACTGATTACCTCCCCCTTTCTGAGGTTACATCTTTATAGGATTTGCTGAACCTGCAATTGCACTTTGGGTCGATTGCTGCTTTAGCAATGACAGAGCCTACAACCTTGATTTTTTTTTTTTAAGAGTAGGAAAATTCATTGGGGAATAGGAATGGGGACTAGGAATAGCTCCTGAGAGACAGGAGGGGTCCCCATTGGGTTGCCCTACAGCCTTAATTTTTATTATTTCCAGGATACATTCCCCCTTTTAAAAGGATTATGCACCTTTCAAATATTTTGACCAGATGTAGGGAGAAGGCTTTGAATTTGGCAAGCCAACCCAGGAGAAGCAATAAATAAAAACCAATATAAGCTAGATGACTGGTTTCAAACATATTTTCTGCTAAGGGTCCCTTTTAGATTACGAATAAAATTCAATGTATATTTGTGCCTTATTCTGGACTTTTAATGACTCATGCTTTCACCCTCCCAAATCCCAGAATCAGCTGGACGTTCTTATATCTTGGCTTTTCTTTCTTCAAATAGCTCAGGGTTGCTTTTTTTTTTTCTCCTCCAGAATGTTTTCTCTATTTCAGAGCCTAGTCAAAGGAAAATGCAATCTTAAAACCCAGGGTTATGGCCCTGAGTTCGATCCCCAACACCCCCCCCAAAAAAAGACCCACCAAAAAGCGCAAGGTGGATCCCTCTTTGGGAACAGCAGCAAGATAATACGCAGCAGGGTTTGAGACTGCATTGCAATGTGATTGGAATGAGTAATGGTTTTTCATTCTGTACAGCTTGTTTCTCCATCTACCAAACGCGGGACTGTGCCATCTCAACCTCGTGGTGAAGAGATATTACGACACATCCCAATAAATTCATAAAGCGTCTTGTCAGCTGGGACCTACTCAAACCTGTGGCTTTCACTTTTTATTGGAGTCTCAGCGAGTGGGCATCGGCCAAAAGACGTCGGCTCTGGAATTTATGGAAAGGATCATTTCCAGCTAATGGAAGCACAAAGAAACTTCCATCGTTGAAATATATAATCTACCGACTGGAAAGCACCCACAAAAGGACCTATGGAGACTATCTACCCCGGCAGCCCTGACCCCTGCCTTCGGCCTCAGTGGCGGGCGGGACTTGTGCCTGGCCACGCCCCTCTCGCCTGGTTCCCCAAGGGGCGCGCCCCACCCGAGCCGCGTGGGGCGCGGCTTGAGGCTGGTTTTGCCCCTCCTTCCCTGCAGGAGCTCAGAGGGACAGTTCTTTGCGCCTGCGCACTACTCCGCTGCGAGCCTCCGCGGCCACCGCCCGCCCCCGCCGCCTGCGCTAGGGTGCTTTGTGCGCATGTGCCTTCGCTCTGCCTCGCTCGCTGTGCTCGGTTGAGTCAGTCAGTCTGTCGGAGTCTGTCCTCTAAGCAGGCAGAGTGAAGGGGCTTCGGATAGCCAGCAGACCGATTATTGTTTCCCCTCCCTCTCTCCCGCCCCACATCTCTCTTCATCCCTCTCCCGCCCTTGCTTGTGCAGCCATGGCGGAGTTGTCGGCGGCCACTCAGTCCCCGTCCGTCTCCTCGTCGTCCTCCGGGGCCGAGCCGTCCGCGCCCGGCGGTGGCGGGAGCCCGGGAGCCAGCCCCGCCCTGGGGGCGAAGAGCTGCGGCTCCTCCTGTGCCGGTGAGGCGCGCCGGGAGCCCCCGTCTCGGGGAGGGAGGGCGCGGGGAACGGGGGCCGGGGCTGAGGGAGCCACGGGAGGGCGTCAGCCCGGGGGACGGAGGTTTGGAAAGTGGGGAAAGGGGGAGGGGAGCGAAAGGTCGTGCCGGCCTTGAGGAAATAACGGGGTGTGAAGAAAACAGGTTGGGGGCGGGGAGGGCGTCTAGAGAGTGGGCGTTAACGTGGATCCGGAGCAGGTGGGGGAAACGCAGCTTGGGGAGGTGGCATGAATTGGAGAATTACTCGATGCTAGGGATGGACTGGGTTCGGGAAGGCCAGAGAGCCTTCCGCAGAACCGGGGTGATTTAGTGAAGGATGAGTGAGGTTTGAGAGGACTGGGGGAGGTGGGTCGTGGGAGAAGAGGACTAGTTACGATTTTGAGGGCAGGGTTGTGAAAAGGTTGCGTTGTAGGTTTGCAGACAGGTGTTGACATAATTGGACATGCCTAATACTCCTCCAGAAATTATTTTTGCTTGCCCATGGGGAGAATGAGGAAGTTTAATGAAAGCATTGTAGCTCGTTTCTGTACTGTTTTCGAGTAGATTCTGTGAATGCCCGGGTTTTTCTGAGGCTTCGAGGTAGAGGAGACGTGATGAGAATAGCTCAGGGAAGATTTGGGAGAGAGGGAGCCGCGGATGGTCCAAGATGGATCCGTACGTGACTGCATTTCCAATACAGCCAGCTCTTCACGGGCACGCCGTGGGGCTGGGGACACGCCATCAGTCTCTTGCATTTTAGAAGATAAGAGTTATGCCAAGCCATCAACATGTTTTGATTTCATGTTTTCTGTGGCCTGTTATTGATCACAGTATAACAAAAGTGGGTGTTTACTGCAGAAAGGGGGGAGGGGAGAAAATTCAGACAAAGCAGGGGCTAGTTGAACCCCCTTCTCCCGTATCTGTGAAAGACCAAGGGAGAAGCTGCAGGCCTTCGTGAGTTTCCATTGTATGTGCGTCTGCTTGATGATGGGAGCTGCTGGCAAGCTCCCCTCGTGCAGAGATCTGCAGTGCAGATGCCTTCCCGAGAAAAATACGCACCACGGGCAGGTGATGGTTCTTGAAGGAATTGAGTCTTTGGAAGAAAAAAATGCACTTTGTCAAAGGACGGATTTTGAGAGCTCTTAAAATGCTTCATTGTCTCCTTTGGCAGAATCTCGAGTTGATCCTTTTAAAGAACATAATATTTTCTGATTTACTGTGTTTTTCTAACAATGAATTTCCACCTGTCTAAGAGCTTTTGTGGCCTGTTGGATTTTTCCAATATGGTTTTGGCCGTTTTCATACAAATGCTGTCAGAGGAACCTTCTGCAGGTGAAAGAATGAGGCAGCAGATTTAGAACCCGGACCCCTTTGAGCCACCAGCGTTTCTCCTCCAATTTTTTGTGTTTTGGGCTCAGGTCCAAATGAACAGCAGATCCCTATAGCTTAGCAATTTGGTCCTTTGGTTTTAATCACTTGTCACTGCTTACTGTTTGGTTGACCTTTTTGCCCATACCTTTTGCTTAGTCTTAATTTTCAGCTTTTGATTCAGATCTAAGATTTAGGAATTGGCCCTTTGTGCTCAAGCTAAGATGGATGTTAAGTACTGAGGAGTCATTCTGGTTACCAGGCAGGCAATTCAAATTTAGTCCTATCATCTGTAAACAAATGGTGGAATCATTCAACAGTCAACATTTTTATTCCTTTAATGCACTGTTGTGAAAGAATTGGCTCCCTTAATGGGCCAGTGAAATAAGTATTTTGTTCACAAACACTAGCGCCACCACCAAGGGCACATTAAATTGCCAGTACATAATGATATACAGTACTTCTGTTTGTATTTATTCTTGTCACAATTTTTGTTTATTGCCTTTGCCTTGCTTATTTTTTACTCCCCTCTTCATGGTAATGGAAAAGATACTGAAATTAGCCATTTTGCTGATGGTAGTGGAATTAATATTCTGAAGTGATTTTCCAAGTACATGGATTTGCATTACTTTCTGAATACTATTAGGCCCCTCAATATTTGCTTATTTCTTAGTACAGTTTTATTATGGAATTTATATTAGGCCAACTGAAGGCACTTTGTCACCATTGGCACTTAGAATAGCGTCTGATATACCTATAGTAGTACTTGATAAATTTCTGTTGAATCAATCATGAGATTTAGAAGCTGGAAACGAATACCTGAGAAGTATGCTAAATAAATATTTTAAACTCTCAACCATTGCTCATGTATTGATATCTAAAAGTATTAATACACTTTTGGTGGTTACAATGCAAGACCCTCATTTACCAACTCCCATTTTGCTTTTTTTTTTTTGGTGCTGGGGATCGAACTCAGGGCCTTGCAATTGCAAGGCAAGCACTCTAACCACTGAGCTAAATCCCCAGCCCTTTTTCAATGCGTTCTTTTTTTTGCAACTCCCATTTTGAATATGAAAGTTTACCTTAAGATACTGCAGCAAAGGGGCTGGGGATTTAGCCCAGTGGTTAGAGTGCCTGCCTTGTGAGCACAAGGACCCGCGTTCAATCCCCAGCACCAAAAAAAAAGATACTGCAGTGAAGTCACCATTTTGTTGCAGAAACCCTTCCCATTGCAAAGTGGAGTCTCCGCCTCACAGAGGAAATGTCTCAGGCTTTGGCACTATGAAAATAAGATAAAGTCTGTTACTCTATTTTTTTTTTAAAGTCTGTTATTCTAAAATTTAACTTATTTAAAATAGTTGCTGAAAAATAGACCTTGATTGTTTAAAAACAAATCCACAGGTGTTGCTGTCAGCCTTCATTTTAATGTTCTTTCCCTAAACTCTTCTTGGTTTTGCTAAGTGATCACTTTGGGTGTCCTGAAGAAAACAGTTATGTCTTGACTGACCTGTGCAGTAATTTTACAAACACTAGTTTCTGTACACAAGTAGAAAATGAGTGATGGCATCCGCTGGTCCAGGGCAGGCAGCAGTGTAGTATACATAGGGAAGGAGATCACGGGCCAGCATGGCTTCCCAGATTTCTACCTTTAAAGGAAACCAAAGACTTCAAAGGTTGGAAGGTCAAGGTTGAGGTAAAAGACTGAAATATTTCGTGTTCTTTTTCAGAAAGGGAATTGCCCTTTGTAGCCATCAAGTCTAGATACATGTCTATGGTCTGAACTTTAAAAATGTTTTAACAGTTTACTGTTTGTATAATACTGAAATTCTAATTTTTGACAATCAACATTTTTATTCCTTTAATGCATTTTTTTTTTTTTTTACTAGTGCTAGGGATCAAATCCAGGGCCTTCAAGAGAGGTGCTCTGCTGCTGAGGTATATCCCCAGCACATTGAAATTCTTTAATTTGCTAGAGACTGCTCTTAGAAAAATCATGATGCTAAGATAAAGCTATGTTTCATTTATCACTTCGTGAAAGGTTTTTTTTGGTTTTTTTTGGTGCTGGGGATCGAACTCAGGGCCTTGTGCTTGCTAGGCAAGTGCTCTAACCACTAGGCTAAATCCCCAGCCCTCTTCATGAAAGTTAAACTCAAAGCAAAACGGTTTGGGCAATTAAAGAAATAACAGGGTTTTTTTTAAAAAATTTTTTTCTCGTTTTTTAAATTTACTGCTGTTATTCGTACAGCATCATTTTTACACTTTTTTCTAATAGCCAATTAGATGAACTGTATAATTTGTATTTTCATTCTTAATCTTAAATTAAAAGGAATCTGACCACCTAGTCAACGCTGATATCTGTGTATTATACTCATGTCAGATTAGCAGTGGCTGGGTCAATGGTAATAAACCTATGTTATAAGCCCCAGAGACACCTATATTTCAGTCCTGGTTTGTCTCTTAATTGGGTGATCTTGTGTAATTCCTGAGCCTCATTGCCCTAAATTTAGAACAGTGATTGTAGGATCTAATGGGGATACTAGTTGGTGTGAAAAACACATGTAAAGTGCTTAGTAAATAATAGTACCATTAATGTGAGAGAAAAAATAGAGATCACGTGACCTAGACACATTTGCTTTTCATCCTTAAGTTCTGACTTATTAAATAACAATGCCTAGGCTGGGGATGTAGCTCAGTGGTACAGCTTTGCCCTGGGTTCTATCCCCAACACCAGAAAACAAACAAAAAACAATGTCTAGTATTTGATACATTTGCAAGGTGCAGACTATGTGCACATAGAAAATAGCAGTTGACTTACAAGTGAAAAATCACGATCTTCCTTAGAGTAGAAGATTCTTATACTTTTTTTTAAAAAAATCCCACAAATGAGTCTGTTTTATCTTGTGGCTCCTCACATTAATGTCATAGAGCTGCCACCCCCTTCCAGTCAGGTGATTTATTAAAAAGGTGAGGGGAGGAGCCAAGATGTTTCCTAACTGGCTTGGTATGACAGCAGTATGTTTAAATATCCTCTGCAGCATTCCAATCATAATAAATGTAGTTATGAAACATTAACATTTGTCAATGTGAACGCAAAAGTACAAGAAACAGAGCGGTCATGTTATTATGATCTGTAAATGCTCACTGACTGAGTTATTTATCAGAAATAAAGTTTTGCTTTTAGAGTCAAGTTCCCAAGTAATTTAACCAGTCTGATCAGATTAAACAACTAGCCTACATATATTTAACAGGTGCACTTAACCCTAAATTGACATCTCCAAGGGGTTGTTGATGAAATTGCTGGTAAGAGCATTAGTGTTTTTATTTTTAGTATTTAGAGATTGTCTGAAAACAGATAATATATTATTGCTTTCACTGAATTCTGTGAAAAAAGTATTAGTCCTCTGAATCAGGAATCACCTGTGTAATCCTGTGCATGTTTCAAGCGCTTGCAAAATAAAATTTGGTGGTGAAGGAACGTGTCATGAAAGGGAAAGTTAGAATTTCCAGTTTGTTTCAGCCAAGAGTTGTTCTGTAGAAAAACGCTTCTTTTCAACTGTAGTCCAGAATTTACTGTTCTAATTCTGAGAAGAATTACAAGGGTTCCAAAAGAGTTTCATAATGTTAGTGATTTAGTATGTGTATTTATTGTGTATATTTGTATACTTGAGTAGGCCAAACTTAACCAGTAACAATAAAGCTGAACACAAGCCATAAACTGACTTGTGAAAAAGCTTATCAGTTTCATGGTAAACTTTTTTTGGAGACAGGGTCTCAGTGTAGTTCAGACTGGTTTTGAACTCACTGTAGCCCCCAGATTGGCCTCAAACTCACAGTGATCATCCTGCCTCAGCTTCCCAAGTGCTGGGATTTCAGGCATGCACCACCATGCCCAGCAATAAAACTTTTTAGATAAAAATTACCAAGTTGGTATTTTGTTGATATAATTGATTCATTTGGAAGTTGTCCAGAAAATTGACTTATCTCATACTGTATTTTATTTAAAACAGCTCTACTAGAGTTATTTTGGATCATAGGGTGTATTGTAGATGTTTTAAAAGATGTATACGCTGAATAAATTTAGCTATACTCAGTATTGCTTCTGATTGCATCATTGAACTCTTTCACTATCTGTGGTTGTGTAAGACATGTTACTCTATGATATTGTAGCTTCAAAGAGAATCTCTTTAATGTATAGGGTTTGTGTTTCCATTTCACATTATGAGGGACGTTAGTTATCAGGAGATGGCCTATCTTGTGATACTTTAAGTTTCAAAGAAAAGGGTTTATCTGTTTATCAAATCCACTGACTTTATTTATTTATTTATTGTTTTGTGGGGGTTGCTGGAGATTGAACTCACGGCCTTGTGCTTGCTAAAGGCAAGCACTCTACCACTTGAGCTAAATCCCTGCCCCCAAATCCACTGACTTTATTACTTTCTGTAACTGCATCTTCATAATATAATGAAAGAGGGGCACATGTGAACTTTTTGACCTGTTCCTCGTTGGCACCTTGCCCTTCAGGATATATGGAAGGGTAATCAGGAAAACTTTGTTAAGCAAAATTAATACAGAGCCCCTTCTGTTCTGTGCATTTCAGCAATAAGCATTGTCCTGATTTTACATGTGAAACAGAAATACCTGGTTTTTGTTTTTGGTTTTGCTTTGCGATGGAGGTCCCACCATGTAGTTCAGGTTGGCCTTGACCTTTCTGTGTAGCTCAGAAAGGTTCCATAGTAATCAAACTGGCAATGATCTTCCTGCCTCAGCCTTCCAAATGCTGGGATTACAGGCATGCACCACCACGCCCAGCTTGAAATACTTGACTTTTATGATATTTTAACACTGTGTATTATTTTATGATTTAAATTTACTCTTCTAATTGTGCTCAAATATTAACCTAACTCAACAACAGTCTATTAAACCTCTTTGCTTGGTACTGTGGGAGATAAAAGATAGATAAAACAGATCATCGTTCTAGGAGCTATTTTCAATAGAAGAAAGACTTTTGTTTTATATTTACCAGTGAGTCAGGTAGCAGTGTAAACCCAACTTGACATATGGGGACTCAGGTTCAGAGAGTTTAGGCAGAATGCCCAAAGATTTGTGTTGTGAAGTGCTGAATGGGACTAGAACCAACAAACTCTTCAAGGCTCAGTTCAGTTCTTTTTCCAATACACACACTGTCTCTCTTTAGAATTTGAAGCAACCTGTAATAAAAGTGGCCCAGTCATGCATTTGAATTCATTGATCAAGTTGTTTTGAAAACCTTATCTTTTGATTCCATGACTCCCAAGCCAGGTGCGCGCCGCCCCGCCCCCCACCACCACCAGGTGGATGTACCCAGGGCCTTCACACCGAACTACATCCCTAGCCCTTTTTAATTTTTTTGAGACAAGATCTAAATTACTCAAGCTGGGCTTGGATTTATAGTCCTTCTACCTCAGCCTCCCAGAGTGCTGGGATTACAGATATGTCCCACCACACCTAGCTTCTTTGCTATTTTTCTTAAAAATTGTGATGTAATTCATGTAGCATAAAGTTCATAATGTTAAGGTGGTTTTTAGTATGTGTACAGGGTTGTGCAATCATCATCCTCACTCAATTCTAGAACAGTTTCATCATTCCTCGTATCTGTTAGCAATCACTCTCTGTTCCTCTCGTCCTTCTAACCTGCTCAGCCACGAATCTACTTTCTGACTCTATAGATTTCTTTTCTTTCTTTTTTTTTTTGGTACCAGGAATCGAACTCAGGGCCTCATGCTTGCGAGGCAAACACTCTAACCACTGAGCTAAATCCCTGGCCCTCTATAGATTTCTTTATTCTTGATTTTTTTATTACTAATTCTTCGTATCCTCCCAACTTACAAACATTAGAGTGCTCTAGGACTCACTTCATAGAACTTTTCCCCAATTACGACATCTAGCCTTGTGGTTTAAACTATCACCTATTACTGAGCGTGGTGATGCATGACTATAATCCCAGCACTCTGAAAGGCTAAGGCAGGGGGATCAGAAATTCCTAATTTTGTTTATTTTGCAACAGGAGTCCTACTTTTCTTCCTCTTAAATTGCATATAAACTTCAAATAAGTGGTACGAAGAAAACTCTCTGACTCTTTCATATTGTAAGAGAATAGTGGGTATCTTGGTCATGAACACCATTTTGACTTACACTAGAGGAATCTCCTGCTTTTGTAATAACTGCATTAATATGGACTAATAGCCAGTTACTACACAGAGTCTGGTTTTGAAAAAACAAGCTAAATTTTACGGTCTCTTTATTTTGGGTGTTGGGGGGAGTGCTGGGGAGCAAACTTGGGGCCTTGGGCTTGCTAGGCAGACATTCCACCACTGAGCTAAATGCCCAGCCCTGCAGTCTCTTATAGTTTGGTTGTCACTGTATTTTAGGAAGCCTCTGTAGTGTTCATGCCTCCACGTTCCTCCATGTTCCTTCTGCATACTGGCTGTCGTATTCTGTGCCATGTGAAATGGTCCTTAACCCTCGGGTGCTTATTAGTTTGTGTCCAGGTTGTTATTTCCAACAACAAATGAATATTGTATTTAATTAGATTTTTTTGTTTGGTGCTGGGGATTGAACCCCAGTCTTTGATCATGTTGTTGAGCTACATCCTAGCTCTTTGTATTTTGAGACAGGGTCTCACTAAATTGCCCAGACTGACCTGGGATCCTCCTGCTTTAGCCTCCCAAGTAGCTGGGATCACAGGCATACTGTGCCTAAGCTGTTTACTTGCATTTTAAATCATATCTAGGTTTATTGGTTCTAGAATACTAAAACATTACTAGTGGGTCTGTTTTTAAAATAGCTATGTTATTTGTAAATAAATCAACTGTAAACAAGTCAACCTGCCAGTTTAGCTTCTTCATTCATAAGGACTTGGAGCTCTGCTGCATCTGTCAGTGGGAGATGTGATTACCATGGAGGAAGTTTCCAAATACCACCCCACCAGAGACAGGACTAACATCATCAGTGATGAGTACTGGTCGTGTGTACCCTTGATAGGTCATGGTGAGCTTGACTCGTCACCTCAGTGGTTTTCTCCAAAAACAATCACTGCAGTATAATAACGAGAAAAACATCAGTAAACCCAAATTGAAGGACATCCTGTAAAGTATCTGACCGGTGTGCCTCAAGACTGTCAAGATCATCAAAAGCCAGGAAAGTCTGAGAAGTTCTTACAGTGCAGAAGCAGCTATGGGACCTGGGCATGGTGGTACATGCCTGTAACTGGAGCCTAAAAAAAAAATACAAGAAAGCAGTAGAAGTAACTGAGGAAGGCACTATGATGAGATGTAATATGCTGTATCTTGGAACCTGAAAAGAGCATTAAGGGAAAATATGATACCTGAATAAAGTATGAAATGTAGTTAATAATAATGTGTCAATACTGGTCCATTAGTTGTGACAAATATACCACATTATTGTCATATAACAATGAAGGAAGCTGAGTGCTGCACATACAACAATACTCTGTTCAATTTATGCATAACTAAAGTAGTTCTAAAATAATAAGTTTGCCAAAAAAGAAAAAAGCCAGCGTTTTTTAAAAAGAAGAGGTTGGGGATTTAGCTCAAGTAGTATTTGCCTAGAAAGTGCAAGGCCCTGAGTTGGATCCCCAGCACCAAAAAAGAAGCCAACTGTGGTGGAGTACACCTATAATCCTGAGTACCTACTCAGGAGATTTAGACAGAAGATCACAAGTTGGAGGCTAATCCTGTGCAATTTAGTGACCATGTCTCAAAATTAAAAAGGGCTGAGGGTGTAGCTCAGCAGTAGAGCACCTCTGGGTTCTATCCCTTGTACGAACAACAACAACAAAAAGAGGAGGGTGGTGGCTGAGGGCATAGTTCAGTGATGGAGTGTTTGCCTAGTATGTGTGAAGCCTCGTATTCCACACTAGCACTGAAAAAAAATGACATTAATGAGAAGAAAAATTAAGAAAGATTGCTGTATTTTGTGACCAAGTTATGAAGCAGAAAGAGATTGTAAATTATGAAAAGTAGTGGTCTTAGTGTTAATATTAGAGAGAGAAAAGATGTTAAAAGTGGGACCTGTGTGTGTGTGTGTCTGTCTGTCTGTCTCCGTCCCTCCCTCTCCCTCACACTCTCGTTCTTTCTTTGTTTCTCTCTGTCTCTGTCTGGTAGTTCTAGGGATTGAATTCAGAAGTATTCTACTGAGCTATATATATCTCCGGCTCTTTTTATTTTTATTTCCTATCTTCAGATAGGGTCTTACTAAGTTGCGCAGGCTGGCATCAGACTTGCGGTCCTTCTGCCTTAGCCTCCAACCACCTGGGCCTACAGACATGCACCACCACACACAGCAGGGGATCAGTTACTAATTTTCATTATTAGTTGTAGATAATATTTCAAACTCTTACTTTTCCTTATCTATTGGAAGATGCTTTGATAATCTAAGGAAACTAACACAAAGGAAAAAGCTTTGTGATTAAATGTAGAAGTCATTGTACAAAGTTCCTGAAAGTAACTTGCTTCTGTCTAAAAATACAGCCTGAATTCTGCTGCTGTTAAAGGAGAATTATCACCAAAATGAATAATCCATTGAAACAACACTTAACTGGGGGTTGGAAAAGTCAAGCAGTTGTTGGTATATTTTTCCTGTGATTAAGTTAAAACTTGAATTTGACATCCAGTCCAAAGCTTCTCCTCCCCTCCCCCCAAACACATCTAGCACAAATTTGACCCGGATTTGAACACCTGCAGCAGCTGCCTTCTTGGAGTTTTTCCACCTTATTCTTTCACTGCTCACTCAACTTGCTGCTTGAGAGGAGGGTGGAGAGTCAAGGGGGCAGGGTCTTGTCTTAGCTTACAGTGAAGCTTGAAAATGTAAATGTGACTAGTAAATTTTCAGGTAAACAGCACATGCATGTCAGACTGGCGGTAATGACAGGTGATGTAACTGATAGGGTGATACAGAAGGAGAAGGACGGGCTTTCGGGAAAACCTTGGACTTAAATCTCGATCCTGACACAAGCTTCAGTTTTCTTATACGTAATATGTAGATCATTGTGTATACGTCTTGTTCATTAGGATTTTCATAATTTGCTTTTTTACACACACGTAAAGTACTTATCTCAGTGTGTGTCACACATGTTCAGCACTCAGTAAATTAAAGCCCTATTGGGGTTGGAGATTTAGCTCAAGTGGTGGAGTACTTGCCTAGCAAGTGCAAGGCCTTGAGTTTCATCACCCCCCCAAAAAAAAAACCCGAAACCCTATTTTTATTTATTTATTTATTTTTCTAGCACCTGGATTTTCCCCTTTAGGAAAACCTTATTTTTAAAGAAGTGGATTTTTGTAATTTTTTATTTTTATGGTTTCATTTTTTATTAGTGCCTATTGGTTATACAGAATAATAGATTTGATTATATTCACCCCCTATTACCCTCTCTTACCTCTAACCTATTCTCCCCCAATACCCTTCCACTTCTCTAATAAGCTCCTTACTTTCATGTCATCTTTTCTTGTTTTCCCGCTTATATTCCACATATGAGAGAAAACATGTCATATTTGTCTTCTTTCTGATTCTGGCTTATTTCACTTAACATGATGATCTCCAGATCCATCCATTTTCCTGCAGATGATATGATTTTGTTCTTTATGGTTGAATAATACACCACAGTGTATATATAACACTTTTTTGTATCCATTTATCTGCTGATGGGCACGTACACTGCTTCCGTAACTTTGCAGTTGCAAACTGTTCCACGATAAATATGGATATGCAGGTTTTCCATATGGCTGTTTTCATTAAATTTTTATCCAGACTCTACACCACCCCCTCCATGCTAGGGGTTGAGCCCAGAGGTATTCTATCAATGAGCTACGTCCCCAGTCCCCTTTCTTTCCTTTCTCCTCCTCTTTGAATTTTGAGAAGGGGTCTCACTACATAGTTCAGGAGGGCCTTGAAATCACTATGTAACCTCAAATTTACGACATGCCTCTTGCCTCAGCCTCCAAAGTGCTGGGATTACAGGTGTGAGCCACCATGCGTGGCTATTTTTTATTTTGAGACAAGGACTCACTAATTGTGTTGTCTTGTCTCAGCCTGCAGAGTAGCTAGGATTACTGGCGTGTGTCACCCATGCCAGTTTGGAAAAGTCATGTTTTTTTTAAAGACCAAAGATTTTATTGAACCAGACCTGAGGCAGGCTGAGACAGGAGGATTCCAAGTTCAAGCCCATCCTGGGCATAATTTAATGATTGTTGCAAGACCCTATCTTGGAATAAAAAAGGGCTTGAGATGTAGCTCAGTGCCAAGGCCCTGGGTTTAATTCCCAGGACTGGGAGAAAAGGAAAAGGAAATCTCCCTCCTGCCTCAAAGCCCACAATCCTTTAGTTCATCCCTCTTGTTGCTATTGAATACATGGGGGCACATGGAATGCAATTTTGCATGTTTTAAAAATTTAATATACAGAACTTTTGCACTGAGCTACATACCCAGCTCTCCCCCGTTTTTTAAACCCAGCCCCCCTCCCTTTTTTTGAGATAGGGGCTCCTTAAATTGCCTGGGCTGATCTCAAACTCATAGACTTCCTGCCTCACTCTCCCAGAGTACTGGGATTGCAAGCCTATGCCATCACACCTGGTGTCATTCTTTTTGAGACCTTGCTTATATGTTGCCCAATCTGGTTTTTTGGTTTTTTGTTTTTGTTTTTGTTTTTGTTTTTTAGACAGGGTCTCTCTCTGCAGTTCAGCCTGGCCTTGAACTCACTATGTAGCCCAGGCTGACCTCAAACTCACAGTGATCCTCCCAAGTGCTGGGATTGGAGGTGTGTGCCACCACACCCAACCCCAATCTGTTTTTAAACTCATGAACTCAAGCAATTCTCCTGCCTCAGCCCCCACCTGCTGGGACTATAGGCGTGCACCACCATACCCATCTTTGTACCTCATTCTTTTTCATAGCAGCAAATATTTCACTGATGTTTGTTTATTTGGGGGGTTTTTTGAGACAGGGTTTTGCTTTGCAGTACAGCAGTCCTCCTGCCTCAGCCTTCCAAGTGCTGCAGGCCCACACCCACCATGCCTGGCTTATTTCATAGATGTACTTTTAACTAGTTTTCTACTGGTGGTCGTTTAGATTATTTCTAATACTTATAACCAGTACTCTTATGAATATTCTCATATATGTGTATTATTTATTTGGTGTGGGCTTCATATTTTTATTTCTTGTACAAAGACCAGAGTTTTTGTTTTTGCGGCACTGGGGACCAAACCTGCAAGTGCTCTACTGCTGAGCCACATCTCCAGCCTGGATGTAAGTGTTTTGAATTTTAATATATGTTGCCAAATTAGAGGAATATAACTTTAGAAGATGGACGATTCCTCACTCGGTCCTATTTTCTCAGTGGATTTTGATTTTTTTTAAGTCCTGAGGGTCAGTGTTGCATATTGCGAATTTCCCAATTAGATATTTTTAAATGTTCATATTAGTGATTAATGCCTCATTATGCAATTGGAAGTGTTTAAAAAATAATATAAATTAGTAACCAGATACATACTTTCCCATGAAAAACAGCAGAGTAGTGTTTTCTGTTGAGGTTGTGGTTCTGAAATTCCAGGGGTTCCTTGATAATGTTTATCTAATAAAGGTTGAATTGGTTAACTTTTAAAGCATCTTGGAAATGAGATTTCACAGGCAGGTGAGTGAAAACATTAACCAGAAATAAAGATTTGGATTTTCCTCCTTGCTAAATCCAGTGAAATTATGATGCTTCTCTCCACTGCCCCCCCACCCCCATCCTGGAAAAAAATTTTAAATTAAAATTCCTTTGTGAGGTTGTGAAATTCTCATGCTGTATATTTTTTTTCAGATTCCTTTGTTTCTTCCTCTTCCTCTCAGCCTGTATCTCTATTTTCGACCTCACAAGGCAAGTTTGTAACTTTTTTTATGCATTAATAAAAGAAAAATGTTGAGAAAGAGGCTGTAACTGGGGATATGAGGCACAATTCTCTAAAGTATACGCCCCTACATCCCTTAAAATAAAAACTAATTACAAACCAGTCCTTTCTGTTCAGCAGTTGCCAGTGGGTTCTCATAAAGGTTAATAAAATAGAATGAGGCAGAGTGGAAGGAACATTCAACATAACATGAGGATTAAATATAGTTTTGGGCATTTCTTTAAAATCAAAAAACTCGCCTGCAGAATTCGGAGCATATAGAATTGTGGCCTAGAAAACATTCCAACCCCAGAATGCATTTAATTTCTGCGCACTTACATAACTGGTTTGGAGAAGAAGTGGCTTTGGAAAACAATATAAAAATATGCTTCCACTGACCTGCAAAAATACCTTCCCAGCTGGAGTACGTATTTTAATGTCAGAGATTTGTCCCAAGAGCTAGAGCAGCTCTTGCCTAAACATTTGGCTCTTGCTAAATTGCCTAAAACATTGAACAGATAAACTGACTTTTGGCAATTAAGGTTTCCTGTCCTAGAGATGAAGCTGTGGCTTTTTTCCCCAGTCCACCAGGGAGGAAGAACTTGACGGTAGCCACTGCCAAGAAACAGAGTGCTGTATGCTTCATTTGTTTATGCTGGTCATAAAGCACAATTCCACTTGTGCTGTTCTGCTAGACCTACATACAGGTCAGTAGAAAACCTTATTTTTTAGAAAAAGGTAATTAGAATCACTAGATAGATTTTAGAAGCCCCATGTAAATAGTTTATTGTCTCAGCTGAAATTCTCTAGCCATAAAGTTTGGATGTTGGTTCCTTGGAAAGACTCTGACTTTACAAAAATAAAAATAAAAACCATTTAATGGGACAAATGTAGGGAAATTTTTGTCCAGTTTAATCTGTTTCTTAGGAAACATCATAGATAGTTTGTTACTTTATTTCAGACTGATAACTGTTAGAGCCTCTGTCTTCCATAGTGCCCCTAATTGTGAGAATTTGGATACATAGTGTGTCAAATCATGACCTTTGCAATTAATATGTATACATTTAAAAACAGAAATTTGTGAACTGTTACAGAATAACTGAAATATAAAGTAGTTTCATTGTTCTTGACATTTGGAACCTGTTGGAATTTATATATATATATATATATTTTTGGGGGGTGCTGGGGATCGAACTCAGGACCCTGTGCTTACAAAGCAGGCACTCTAACCACTGAGCTAAATCCCTGGCCCCTGGAATTTATATTTTTAAGGGTTTTTTCCTTCCCCTCATGAGAAATTTACTACTTTAGTCAAATAGGTATTACATTTATTCTACTGTGCAAGAAAAAAAATCATAGTACAAATAGAACAAATAACTGTATTTTATTGTAATTAGATCTTTAAAAATATACCAAGGGGTTGGGAATTTAGCTCAGTAGTAGAGAGCTTGCTTAGCAAGTGCAAGGCCTTGAGTTCAATCCCCAGCACCACCCTGCCCAAAAAACCAAGTCACTGTATTTCCATACAGAAAGGGACTAGTTGATGTCCTAAATAGTAAACAAGCAGTGTGACCCATAGACAATAAATCTGATATATGAAATGTTGAAAAGATAACTGTCATAGCTTTAAAAATTATTTTAATCCTTGTTAGCAGAAGTTACACATACACTTGGGCAGAATTGAGATAAGGATTTTTATGATGAGAAACTTATGTTTTAAGTAGGCTTCAGTTTCCCAGTATGTTAGCATTTGTAAAAGAGCATACATTCATCTTTCTTTCTTGCTTACAAAAATTATTTTGAAGCCAGGCATGGTGGCACATACCTGTAATCCCAGCACTCAAGAGGCTGAGGCAGGAGGATGGCTCCAAGTTTGAGGCCAGCCTGGGCTACTAGTGAGTTTAAGGCCAGCCTGAACCTACATAGTGAGACCCTGTCTCAAAAAATCAGGAGCAAGCTGGGTGTGGTGGTGCATGCCTGTAATCCCAGCGCTCCTAGGAACAGAAGGATGACTGCAACTTTGAGGCCAGCCTGAACTACCTAACAAGACCCTGTCTGAAAAAAATCAAGAAAGAGCTGGGTGTGGTAGTGCCTGCCTGTAATCCCAGCAGTCTGGGACACTGAGGCAGAGGAATCACAAATTTGAGCCCAACCTGAGCAATTTAGCAATTTAAGACCCTGCATCAAAATAAAGCAATGGGGCTGTGGCTCCATGTGAGGGCCCTAGATTCAGTCCCCAGTACTCCCCCCCACCCCTTGCAGTCTTTTGCTTGTGGATTCCCTTTACCATCAAGCAGAGTTTAATTTCAGCCCAGCCCCTGAGAAGCTTCAAAATCAAGGAGTAAATTTTAATGATGTTTTACTGTACCTTATTAAGGATATCGACAGACATGCTGTATGTGGCTAATTTTTATTGAGCTTTTTCTCTGCTTAGTACTTTTAAATCATCACATTTAATCCTTAAAGCCAATTCTATGGAAGAAACATTAACTGTTCCACCACATCAGGAAACTATAATTTAAAATGGTGAAATGATTTACTCAAGGTCACACAACAAATCACAGACCAAGGATTTCAAAGTCCGTGCTCACAACTGCTGTACCTGTAATACAGATGATCAAGAAAACTAGCTCTATTTTAGGATTTAGAGATTTTTGTTTGTTGTTTTTTTGAGACAGAGTCTGGCTGTGTAGTTCAGGCTGGCAGTCTTGAACTCACTATGTATCGCGGGCTGGCGGCCTCCCAACTGCTGGGATTACACCATGAATGCTGAGATTACTGGCGTATGCTACCATGCCTGGCTAGAGATTTAAGAGATGCCATTTGAAGGTGATGTTAAAAGCATAGCACGAAAGAGGCAGAAAATACTGTTGACTATTAGTGATATAATTTATTCTCTTCTGGGGAATGTGCTTCCTCTGCTATACACAAAATCAAATTGAAATTTGGTTTCACCTTTTGAAACCTTTAAAAAAGAGAAGACTGGAAAATGTTTTGATTTTCTTTAGAAAATGTTTTGAGAAAAGGAGGTGAAAATAAGATTGGAAAGAGTATCCGCTGTTCAGAACTGGAAGCACATTTGCTTTAATTAACGTTTGCATTCAATTTAACAAATGCAGTAGGGCATCTGGAATAGGAAGCTACAACACTGAACTTTGGGACAAGCTTTGAGGAAAAAATTTTTGCCAGTTACAGCCTTTTTTTAAAAAACAAAAGCAAAACATTTTTCTTTGTATAAAAGGGGCTTTGTGTAGGACCTAGCTTGGCTGCAAAGTGTCTGCTGGCTAACTTCCTATTTTGATGCTGTGGCTGAAAGTTGCTGATACTGTTTGCACGGTAATTTGTCTTTCTTGTTTTGTGAACATGAGAAAATTCAAGTGTAGGAAAACCTACAGCTGAACATTTTGATCCTTCCTTGTGTGACAATACATAGTATAGGAAGGAGTAGTTGCTACAACAGGCTGGTACCTTTTCTTCAAAAGTATATGTAGTTTTTCCATGTTACAGGTATGCTTTATTTAAAAGTAGTGATTTCCTAAATGAAGAGAGAAATTAACCAAATGGTAACTGTAACATAAATCTAAACTCACTTTTTTTGGGGGGGGGTCCACTACCACTTGAGCTAAATCCCCAACCCTTAAACTCACTTTTTAGTTTTGTTTTTTGAGACAGGAACTCACTGTGTAGTCCAGGCTGGCCTTAAACTTGGGTGCTCTGCCGCAGTTGAGTGTGGAGATTACAGCCATGCCCCACCACAGGCTTATTGACTCTTTTTAGGAAGAACTCTGATAGAAGAGCTAACATCCACTATTGCTTATTTCTAGATAATATTATGTTTTCAGTAATTATGTTAGAAACACATAGAGAAGTACCAAATCTTTTTTTGAGTTTAAGGAAGAAGAAACAAAGTAAAGAGATTTTGAAGAATAAAAGTATATGAAGGGCTGGGGATTTAGCTCAGTGCTTAGAGTGCTTGCCTTGCAAGCACAAGGGCCTGAGTTCGATCCCCGGCACCACCAAAAAAAAAAAAAAAAAAGTATATGAAGGATTTTTTTCAATTCACATGTATTTGTTTGTATACACAGAATGCATTTAGTTGTTTTTTTCCCACATCTTTTTAAATTCCCTTTCTTGCTCTATAAGATAAAATACCCTAGGCATACAAGAGAGAAAGGTCTTCCTCAGTTCTCATACCAGATTCTCTAGTCAAGTGGAGCTTTTGCCTTATCCCAATCAACATTTAGTTACTATATTTTATTTTTGTGGTACTGGGAATTGAACCCAAGGACTTTGCCCTCAATTACATCCCAGTCTTTTTTTAATTTTGAAACAGGGTCTCACTAAATTGCCTGGGCTGGGCTCAAATTTATGATCCTCTTGCCTCAGGCTCCCAGAGCATTGGAATTACAGGTTTGTGCCACCATGCCTGCTTTCCTGGGATTTAGCTCAGGGGTTAGAGTGCTTGCCTTGCAAGCACAAGGCCCTGAGTTCAATCCCCAGCACCAAAAAAAAAATAATAATAAAAAATTCTTTCTTTCTTTCTTTGGGTTTTTTTTTTTTTTGTGGTACTATGACTTGAATTTAGGACCTCCCATACGGTAGGCAGTCACTCTACCACTAAGTGACATCCACAGCCCATTTTTGTATTTTAAAATCAGTTTGTTTTTTTGTTTTTGTGGCGCTGGAAATGAATGGAAATGAGAACCTATCTCATGCTGGGTAAACACTCTGCTCTGAGTACTGTAATTGGCCTGTAGAGAAGTACTGTACTCAGAGCAGGTACTGAAGTACTGCCCTGTTCCCTCTTGCTCTGAGTTGTGCTCTCTGTTGACTCTGTGGTAGAGTGTCAGTCTTCTTCTCTGGGGATTTTATGAGACTAGAGTTCTGAAATATGGCTCTGTTTTCTCTGCCTTTCTAAAACTTAATTAAATTCAGTAAAGCAGTGGCCTGGGAAACTTCTGATACAGATGTCCTGAGCTTTCTCCTTAGAGATTATGAGTTAGTAAGTCAGAGATAGAGCCCATAAAATGCTAGTCATTGCCCAAAAAGTTGAAAGGGATTGTAAAAGATTGTGCCAGAGGCTGTTTTTGTGCCAGGTTATTAAATTGTGCAGCTAGTTGTATGCTGAACTAAAATATACTTTGACCTCCCTGGTAGTGAAGATCGTTTGCTGAAACGTTTTGTTCAAGAGAAATTTTTCCTTTATTTTTTGATATTTGCTTAGAATTTCTTAAAAAGAAAAAAGAATTTCTTATATGTTGAGTTATATTAAATATCTTTATCTACATAATACCTAACAGAACTTGAGATACCATAGACATTTGTCTTATACTGACTCAGGAGTTTTATAACTCAAAAATTTTTAATTGATTAATTCTTTAAATTACTTTGCTTTATTTGTGAATGGTAGGAAAGAAAGTGTCATAAACTCTGCATGATTTTCTATATAATATACCAGATGAAGGTGGTTATGATTTAACAGTATGTACCCCCCCATAAAAAGATACGATCTGCAGAGATTTTTTTCAAGAATATGGTGTTCAGGGATATTTATTGGGGTTTACCAAGTGCCAGATACTAATCTAGCCATATATTAACTCATTTAATCCTCACAACAAAAGTTAGCGGTTTTAATATTTCCATTTTATAGATGAGATTGAGCACTTTGCCCAATACCACACAATTATTAAGTGTGATGAAAGGACTTTGCATCTTTTAATACAATTTTTTTTACTTTGAAATAGTATAGAATTTAAAATATGACTGAAAATCTGTTAGATGTGTAATCTTGTTGTGTTAATATAGTAATACCATGTTTTTATGTTCTTGTGTTCTTAGAACTTTTAAAAATGAGTTAGAAAAATAAAAAATGAGTTAGGGCCAGGCATGGTAGTATACACCTGTAATCCCACTGTGGGAGGCTGAGGCAGGAGGATCATAAATTCAAGCCCAATCTGGGAAATTTAGCAATTTAGGGAGACAACTGTTGCAAAATTTTTAAAAAGGTTGATGGGGTTGGGGATTTAGCTCAGTGCTAGAGCACTTGCATACCAAGCCCAAGGCCCTGAGTCTGATCCCCAGCACCCAAAAAACAGAAAATTTAAGAAGGCTGAGGATGCAGCTCTCTGAGAAGACCAAAAAAAAAGGGCATTAAATCCCACTATCTTACGTAACTAATTTAGAAAATATTCACAATGAGTTTTTTTTTAACAGAGATTTGTTTTGAGTGTGTATGAAACAATGGATTTTTAAAAATTTATTAGCACATATTTGCAGTGCATAATGATTACATCTATCATGACTTGATACATATATGTAAAACCTTCTCTTTTTTTTGGTGCTGCGGCTCAAACTCAGGACTTTGTGCTTGCAAGGCAAGCACTCTAATCACTGAGCTAAATCCTCAGCCCCCCATAAAACATTTTAAGTGGTGAATATTTTGGAAAAGGAAAACTAGTACACATATTCCGAGATGTAAAGTAATCCAGAATTACTCTACTTGGCAGTTGAATGCTATGCAGTCTGTTAAAACTAGCACCCTCAGATTCCCTGGAGTTCTCTGCTGTTGTGTTATGCACTGACTAAGACAACAGCAGTGACCATTAAGTGTTATACCAGCTAATTGAAGAGTTTGCTTATAAGAGGTTTCCTAAAAGGCTTGTTAGAGTCTACTCTTTGCTTTATTTAATGTTTTCATGCCTTTATAAACTTTACTTCCAGCCCAGTTTTTTCCATTGTCTTGGTACAAGTCAGCTCTGTCCATGTTTGTTAGAGTTTCAGCTAGCCAAAGGAATTTCTTTTCATTTTGCTGAAATTCTAAACAAGATCATTAAAATGAAAGCACAGATGAGGATGTTACCTTCTTTGGCTGCATGTGGGCAAGTCTTTTTAAAAGATAATAATAAGAACCAACATCTGCATCTTAGTCACTGAGGAATAAATGCAGCATCCAACTCTATTCACCCTCCAACCTTGCCGTTAGAAAACAGTATCCACGCTACATAGTAAGTTAGGAAATCATCACTAGGCAGCATGGTTTAAAATTATTTTTGTATATATACTAGTTATATCATTTTAAAGAATATTTAACAAAATGTTTAAAGTTTGTCAGGCAGTCATGGCACTCAGTAGAGAGGACCTGTTATTTTGAGATCAGGACTTTGTTTTTGTTTTTTTTGTTTTGTTTTGTTTTTTGGTATCAGGATCGAACTCAGGGCCTTGTGCTTACAAGGCAAGCACTCTAACCACTGAGCTAGATCCCCAGCCCCGAGATCAGGACTTTTAACCTGGTGATTTTACCTTACCTTGTTCTACACCTAATTCAGAAGTTTTGGGGGGAAAAACATTTTGGAGTGCTAGGAGTTCAAGGAAGATAGGAGAAAAGCAAGGCTTGTTAAACTGACAAGTTTGTGTCCTGCCAAAGTATAGAACGTTTTTACCATGCTTTTTATTTTCTAGTACTGTGTACTTTCTTTGATTAGCATTGAATTTACTTTCCTTTCTTGTTTTTCTTTCTTTTTCTTTTTTTGTGCTGGGGACTGGACTCAGGGCCGTAGCCATGCTAGGCAAGTGCTCTATCACCAAGCGACATTCACAGCCCCTGTGTTTGCTTTTATTTTGCTAAATTGCCCAGGCTGGGCTTGAGTTTGGGATCCTCCTTCCTCAGCCTCCTGAGTAACTGGAATTACAGGTGTGCACCACCACACCGAACTAGTTATCATTCTTTTTATTTCATGGAACCACACCATTATCATCATCATTTTACTTATTAATTTTGCTTATTTCTCTCACCTGCTCTTTACTGTAAGTTCTAGAAAGGCAAGTTTGTTGTTTTTGTTTTTGTTTTTCTTTGGTGTTGGGCATCGAACTCAGGGCCTTGCGCTTGCTAGGCAAGCACTCTAAGCACTGAGCTAAATTCCCAGCCTGTTTTTTTTTTAATTTATTTTGTTTTATTCATTGCTTTCACCTCAGTAAATACTTTTTTTGGGGGGCTGGGGATGGAACTCAGGGCCTTGCACTTGCTAGGCAAGCACTCTACCTCTTGAGCTAAATCCCCAGCCCGCATAAATACTTTTTGAATTATAATTGATTTCCTTTGCCTACCTTAATCTGTAAGATGACAGGTCCGCGTCATCTGAAATTTCCATCTTTTCGAAGAGAGGGTTTCCCAGACAGTTAACTGTAATCCAGATTTAGTCCATTGGATTTTTTTTTTGATAGATAATAATGATAACCCAGATTATGGTATAGTTCTAATGCAAATATAGCCTATAATATTTAAAATCTTGGCTTCTTTAACCTCTTAACTCAAATACTGAGTTTTATTTATCTTATATTCATAGTGAGTCAAATATTTCATGATAGATACAAACCAAGTTTACCTCATTAGACCTAAATATGATTTAAAACTTATTTCATTTCGATCCCCAGCACCAAAAAAAAAATTAAAAAAAAATAAAGCTTATTTCATATATTTTCTGCTCTAGAAATACAACCAAACTTTAAATTTTTTTCTTCATTTACAAAGACTTTTCCCAATACTCAGATTATAGTTTTCTTATTCTAAAGTTCAGATCTTACTACATCAAATTTTGATGATGTGTCAAAATAAGAGAACCTTATTTGGCACTGGAAACATTTCTTAGCCATGGAATTTTATTTATTACAGTAAGATCTTAATTCTTATTTTCATCTTTAATAAGTTTGAATGGCTTAAGTTTGCTTTTATGTAATATTATTTAGGTTCTCACACGAAAAAGAGGACAAAAATAAAGGTAATCCCAAAGGAATTTGTCATTCATCTCTCTGCTGTTACTCATTCATGCTCAAAGATACTGCTGTCCTGAGCCTACTTAGGACTCACCTGACCAAGCTGAATTATTGGTTCATTTATTTAGAACTATTTATTTAAAACCTGCTTTGTTAGCCGGGCATGGTGGCTCACACCTGTAATCCTAGCACTCGGGGAGGCTGAGGCAGGAGGATTGCTGTGAGTTCGAGGCCAGCCTGAGCTACATAGTGAGTTCAAGACCAGCCTGAACTGCATAGCAAAACTCTGTCTCAAAAAAAAACAAAAAAAGACTGACTTTGTTCCAGCTCCAGAGAGAAACCCCTTTGGATGGTTGTTTTGATCTTTTTCCCGAATAAAAGTTTGCTAAATTGGGAAGGTGGAAAATAATGTGGTAAATTAATGGTTACAGTGGTATTAGTAACTAAGACCTAATGTATTATGTCCATTTTAAAAGGAATTCTGAAGTTAACTCTGTCTTAACCAAAGAGCCTAATTCAACCAATCAGTCTTGATTAAAACGGCAAGTTGGTACAAGAGACATGGGACCACATCAACCTTTGTGGTACCCTTTAGTTTAGGACATTGAAGCCATTTGAACATGGAACAGATCTCTTGTGGATAGAATAGAATAATTCTAATGTCATTTTCAGGTTTAGGAAAGGTCTGCTCTATCTCCTGAAGATCAAGAGGAATTCTGGCCACTTTTTCCCTTCGCAGATTGGGAGACTGTAACAGTGGATTTATAAAGGCTGTGTGTTCTGAGTTGTTTAGCTTGAAGATGAAGGTTTATCAGTAGCAAGTTACTTGTATCAGTATCAGTACCAAGTTACTTGTTTTGTATGAATTATTTTGTTGAATAGCTCTACCCCAAAAAAGAAACTCACTTCCTGGGATTTCCCAATGTTATCACTCTACTTTATGCTTTACTTTTGAAGTAGAAGAAGAAGTAGACTGATTAAAAAGTATTCACCATGAAAACTGTTTTTTGTCATTTGCAATTCGTAGCATGATACAGCTTTTCTGTATCACTGTTAGCACTTTTATGCATGTCTTCTGGTATAATTGTTGATCATTTTGTTACATATTTGTGTGTGTGTGTGTGTGTATATATGTATATATTGTGTGTGTAATCTAAAAATAAAATGCATGCAGCTTAGCCTGACTAGCTAATGTATAATTGTACCTGGTAAACAATTTTTTTCTTTCACATTCTGACCATAGAGGAATTGAGCTCTCTTTGCTCTGATGTGCCACCTTCAGAAATTATGACTTCCTCCTTTCTTTCATCTTCTGAAATACATAGCCCTGACCTTACAACACTCCATGGGGAAAAAAGCAAAGTGTTAGGCAGCCAGCCTGTTATAGCCAAAGAAGGAAAAGACCACTTGGTTCTTCTAGATATGAACAAGATGGAAAATCCTCAAGAGACCAGTAAGGACAGAACAGATTCTCCAGTTTCTCTTGCAGCAAGAGTTCCTTATAATCGCCCTTCCATTCCAGCCAGTTTCCCAGAGCATCCTGCTCTTCTCTCAAAGGAAGCTGGTCGAGTAGAAGAGCAAGTAAATAAAGACCAAGAGTCCAAGAACCCAAGTGAGGTACCAAGTAGGGATAAAACTGCATTGGATGTTGGTGACAGGTTCACTTTGCTAGCAGCCCAGAAAATACCTGCTGAGCAGTCTAAGGCAGAAGACATTTGTACATATTCCTTGTCCCCATCTGACGTTTCAGGAGGTCGTACTATAGAGAAAGATTCCCCTGAATCACCATTCGAAGTAATTCTTGACAAAGCTGCATTTGACAGAGAATTTAATGATTCATATAAGGAGAGCACGAGTGATTTGGCTAGCTGGGCAGTGCACAGTGATAGAGAATCACCTACAGACTTGTTGGAGACTAGCGACAAATTGTTTCCACTGAGAAGTAAAGAGGCAGGGCGTTACCCCACCTCTGCATTGCTCACTAGACAGTTTTCACACACAACTGCAGCACTGGAAGAGGTATCTAGATGTGTGAGTGATATGCATAACTTTACTAATGAAATACTGACTTGGGATTTGGTTTCCCAAGTGAAACAGCAGACTGACAAATCTGATTGTACCACAAAAAGTACAGGACTTAATAGAAAGGACTATCCTTCAGAAATTCCAGTTGTGAATCTTAAAACAAACACTCATCAGAAAATTCCAGTGTGCTCTATTAATGTGAGCACGCCCACAACCAAGTCTACAGGTGACTGGGCAAAAGATTCTCTCCCACAAGAAAATACTGGCACTGGAAAACCAATAAGAGACTGTCTCAATTCCACAAAAGAAGTCAGTGTCAAAGGTGTGCAAGGCAATGCACCAAAACGAGATGATACACTTTCAGAGTTGCCCGGGTCTCCACATGAAGGGGCCACAGTGAATGTCGTTTCACCCGATGACCACCCAAAGGACGAAATAAGCCAGCAGAGCTCTGTGCTAGGAGAAACCACAGAGGCTGATAGTTCTGCTGAGTCTGATGACACAGTCATAGAGAACTTCACAGCAGATAGATCATTTGAAAATAACAAAATTCCAGCCAAAAAACCTGTTTCTACTCTAACTGCTGTTGTAAAAACAGATGAAAAGAAGATCAAAGAGATTCCCAGTTGTAAGACGACAGAAAATAAAAGCTCTAAAAACTCTGAAGAGCCAGTCAGTGACTCTGAGCTGCATCAAGTTCAGCCTGATACTCTTGGAAGAAGTCCAGCTGGTGAGGCAGTGTGTTCACAGGCACCACATACAAGCATCATACCGGAAGAAAGGAAGCAGTCAGATACTATGAGTGAAGTTGCTCCCAGAAAGCCTATTACACTTGACAATCCCAAACTTCCTTCAGCAGCGCCTCCTAATGCTTTTAGTGAGACAAAATCCTCACTGAATGTGATGGCTTCTGCCAATTTGGAGCCGTTACGTGGAAAACATGTTAAAGATATAGATGATTCCTCACCAGAGGACTTGATAGCAGCGGTTACAGAATCCAGAAAGAAAGAAATAGTAGAGAAAGAGGAAGGAGATATAGCTGAAGCAATATCAGAAAAGATGACAGATTTAAAAAACACTCTTTCTGTAGAAGTCTTACATAAAAATGAGTCAGGTGGATCTCGAATTACAGACATTAAAGGCAAATGCATTGAACAAAGCAAAGAAACAAATGGAAGCAAGTTTTTGGGTGTTGTCCCTACCCAGGGTCCAGTGGCATCTCTTGACCTAGAACAAGAGCAGCTCACAATCAGAGCCCTTAAGGAATTAGAGGAGAGACAGGCTGAGAAGTCAGCTTTTGCTCAGGATAAAGAATCTCCTTCTGAAGAAAGACTCAAGCAGATATTTGCTCCAAAATCCTTGCCACAGAGATCATATGATATTCTAGAACATAAAGATGTCAAGATTGGATCTGATCTTGGGATTTCTAAAAGGCCCATTATTTTCAAGGAAACTAGGGTAGATGTTATTTCCAGCCTTAGCAAGACTGAACTGGTAAACAAGCATGTCCTAGCAAGACTTCTGACAGACTTTTCAGGTAACCATTTACATTAGAAATATTGCATGTGGGGGCTGGGAATTTAGCTCAGTGATTAGAGTGCTTGCCTTGCAGGCACAAGGCCCTGGGTTCGATTCCCAGCACCAAAAAAAAAACAAAACAAAAAGAAATATTGCATGTGCTTGATTGATTCTGCTGTGATTGCTTCTCAAAATGCCATTTCTCTTAGTCTCTGGCTTGTTTATGAAGTAGAACTAGATTATAAGCACTGTATTATGGGAAAAGGCAGAATCTTTTTTTAATGATTGCTTTGTTGATTTTTGTTTCCCTATACCAATATTTCCCAAAGGAGTAGACCACTTTGTAAACTTAATGTTTCTCAAAAAAATTATTCTGGGGGTTTGGGGATTTAGCTCAGTGGTAGAGTGGCTTGCCTAGCAAACGCAAGACCCTGAGTTCAATCCCTAGCAACCCCCCCACCCCGCCAAAATTAGTCTAGCCAGGTGTGGTGGCACATAGCTTTAATCCCAGCACTTGGGAGGCTGAGGCAGGAGCATTGCTACGAGTTCAAGGCCAGCCTGGGCTACATAGTGAGACCATATCTCAAAAAAAAAAAGTTACTCTAATGTTTCAATTGTATTTCAAAGTCCTTCTTTCCTTACAGATTGGCCTGAGGGTGATTGCTATTTTCAAGAATATCAGTATGTTCTTATTTACAAAATTAGTTTTAAATTTCCATAATACATTACACTGCTGAGCACTTGGGTTTTTTGATGGGACCTTATGAAATCTACTTAGCAATCAAAGTTGAAGGAATTCCTGTTGGGAAAGACAGTAAATGAAACTTTTAATTAATTTGATCATATACCACAGAGATTTTATGCTCTGAAAGTAGGTAACCAATTTTATAGTACTATTTTAGAGTCATACTTAAGAGAAACTCATTCATTCTTCTGTTTTGGACTTTATTTAATATTCTTCAGGCCACAATCATGGATGGGTATCCAGCCTTTTAGCTTGCCTCAGCCATATTGAGTGAAGAAGAATTGTCTTGGGCTACACATAAAATATATAATATACTTACATATGTAACAAAATTGGCCTTTATTTTCAAATATGTTTTACTCTAACTTTTTT
This sequence comes from Hystrix cristata, assembly GCA_004026905.1. Taxonomy (NCBI): domain Eukaryota; kingdom Metazoa; phylum Chordata; class Mammalia; order Rodentia; family Hystricidae; genus Hystrix; species Hystrix cristata. The sequence continues at coordinate 38,897 of PVJO010008531.1, read as the reverse complement.
TTTAAAGGTGGGTGAAGGTGGGCCACAGATTAGGCACTCACGATTAGAAGCCTTTCTCTTATCTCCTGTTTATTTGAAATGATCACTTTCCTAGCTGTTGGCTTTCAGATAATTACTTCAGGTGCTCTTCTGTGGGTCTGCTCTGGGGTCTTAGAAAGTAAAAGGGGAAAGAAAGGATATTATATTCCAATGTAACATATCTAAATTCTAAAGTTATGATGTACTCGGGGTTAGATGCCATGTAGGGACCTGTGTAATAATAGAACCTTTTTTCAAATACCATTATACTTAACCTTCTAGTGGTATTGTGAGGATGAAATGTGAAAATGCACTATGTAGTCCACAGTAAATATTCTGTCAGATTTAGCACCAAGTGCAGAGCCTGGCATATAATAGGCATTGGCTAATTATTTCTTGGATTACCAGTATATCATGGTTTTTTGATAAACCCCAAAATTTAAATAATTAAGGGTACAGTTATTTCATAATTGAAGATCACTGAACTTGAATTGAGAAATGCTAGTTCTGGGGCTGGGGATTTAGCTAAGTGGTTAGAGTGCTTGCCTCGCAAGCATAAGGTCCCGAGTTCAACCCCAGCTCCCTCCCCCCAAAAAAGAGAAATGCTAGTTCTAAAATTGTTGAGTTTGGATTAAGAAGTACTAGGTTCTAATTCTTACTTTACTGTTTGTGTTTTTTGTTTTTGCAGTACTGGGGATTGAACTCAGCCTTCATAAGGAGATAAATTCTCAGCCCTTTTTATTTTTTGAGACAGGCTTTCACAAAGTAACTAAATTGCCCTGACTGGGCTGGAGGTTGCACTTCTCCTGCCTCGGCCTCCCAGAGTGCCGGGATTACATGGGTGTGATGCCACACCTGACCTTTACTGTTTTTAGAAGTATGAATTTGAATAAATGACTTACATAAACTTTTGGGGCCTCAATTCCTTTATCTGTAAAATCAGAATATTGAAATAAATGGTTTTCAATTCTAATACAGTTCTCTGGTTCTGATACATTCTAGATTTCTTCGTGAGCTGTAATAATTCTTTCAGGTAGTTACTTTTGATTTTTGTTGTTGTTGTTGTTGTTGTTGTTGTTTGGTGCTGGGGATTGAACTCAGGGTCTTGTGCTTGCGAGGCAGGCACTCTAACCACTGAGCTAAATCCCCCACCCCCAGGTAGTTACTTTTGAATGAAGAGGAATTAAGCTGCAAAAACTCCATTTTCTGATTCTGGTACTTTTCTGCATTAGTGTGACCTTAGACAACTAGTCTAACTGGTTCAGCATCTTCCTTTGTTAATAGAGTTGATGATAATTGTTTTGCCATGCTGTGTAGTATTGTTGCAAATAAAGAAGTGGGTAAATACTGGAGTATTTCATTTTCAGATGCTCCCTACTCATCCAGAGTAGGTATCTATCATCTCTCTCTCTTCACCCTTTTTCTCTACCTTCAAATAAATCATCTTCTCTTAGTTTAAAATAATAAAAGGAAGTGGGTAAATACTAATTATTGGTAGTGCCCAACTCTGTTATTTAGTATGAAAGACGAAGAGGGATATGGAAGCAGGACATTTGTCACTGACCAAGTTCCGTGATTAGTAGATATTTTTAGATTAATTAAAGAAGACTGACATACTTAAAGGCTGGAATGTTTAAAAATTGAAAACCTTTTAGAATCATGATACTTTATGCAGAAATTTTTTAGCATGTAAATCGTTTCAGTTAAATCCATCAACCTCTAGTGATTTTTATTTGTTGTGGTGCTGGGGATTGAACCCTGGGCCTTCTGTATGTCGGGCAAGTAGTCTACCACTAGGGTACATCCCAGCCCATTTTATTTTATTTTAAGACAGGGACTCACTACTAAATTGCCCTGGCTGACCTTGAATTTACAAGCTTCAGCTTCCCAGGTACCTAGGATGACAGGCATGCAACATCATGCGTGGCTTCCCAATTTTAAATCCGTATATCTGAATAATAGTGATTCTTTAAAATATAAATACTTGTATAATTATGTTTTACCTAAAGTTGCTGGGCAGAAATGGGTCGTATTAATAAAGTAACAGAAATAATGCAAACTAATGGTATTTTCCTTTGCACTATTCTGTACCAGTTCATAATGAAGATTTTATGATGATACTATAGGGTATTAGTAATTCTGGTATGATATTCTGTAGTAATTTGGGAAGGGAGGGACTAGGTCCCCACCTCACACACTAAGGTGATTTGTTTTGAGTTTTTAAAGATAGGTTTTGCGTTTTAGTATCCAGACTGGCAGGAGTGCAAGGCAGTAGGCAGACATCTAGATTTGTTAACATGTTATTGTTATCTCCGGTTGATTTTTGCTTTTGTCTTTGTTGCATAGCCCTGGGGATGGAACCTAGGGCCTTGTACATGCTAGACCACTGCTATACCACTGAGCCATATCCCAGGCAACTTGTGTTGTTTTTGTTTTTTATCATTATTAAGCACCTAGCAGAGTTTTTTGTTATGTATGCTTAAAGTGGGAAAACAAGTGAGTTACAAAACAAAGTATATAGAGTAATCCCTATTTTGTTATCATTGAAAGTGAATCCAGGGGGCCGGGGATTTAGCTCAGTGGTTAGAGTGATTGCCTTGGAAGCACAAGGTCCTGAGTTCGATCCCCGGCACCACAAAAAATAAAATAAAATAAAAAGAAAGAAAGTGAATCCACCCCCAGCACTCTCCCCCCCAAAAAAGTGAATCCATATACTCAAAAAATGAATCTGAATTAATTTTTGAAAAACGAGGTCACAATGATTTTCCTTTCATAATAGCTAACTAGGCTTTATTGGATCCAGCCTTCCTGAATATAACTACAGTGATTCCTTGGTTCACAAACTTAATTTGTTCTGTGGTTTCGGAGAAGATGGCCATGTTTGTGTTTTTGTGGGAAGGATGGCCAGGGTTGTGTTTGTCACCCAGTGCAGAGTTTGCAAACAAAACCAAAATTTTACCAAACGCTTTGTGTGCGAACCAAATTATTTGCAAACAAAAGTGTTCATGAACTGAGATACCACTGTGTATACTCTGGACAGAATTTTAAAAACAAATACCTGAAGGTGTGTGTTTTAGTTACTTTTCTCTCGTTGTTGGGACAGAGTACTCGACACCCAAAGTTAGGGGAAGAAAGGTTTATTAGCTCACAGTCTGCAGAGGTTTCAGTCTATAGTCCGCTGGGTCCGAGGCGGCGGGGCTGGCATGGCGGACTCGCAGCCGGCCGCAAAGTAAAGTGAGGAAAATGCAAGGAATGTATGCAAATCAGCAATGCAAACAAGCAGCTAGTTAAGCTTCTTCCTGTATCTA